>JANAVB010040289.1:0-60786 GCA_029216955.1 Iris pallida | reverse complement strand
AAATAAGTCGGGTACCAATGACTTAATCCATGCAGGACTCTACCCAGACGTATCTTCGTAGTCGATACCTAATGAAGTTATCACATGCCTCGACTACGAAGACAGAAGATGGGACGAGAAACTCGCTAAATATGCGTAACCCAAGAGATAAATAAGAGTGAAAGCAGAATAGGACAATACCTACCACACGACTATCCTCGGCCAAAACCTGCTCTGACAAACTAAACTCTGCCTGCCTATGCCTCGGAACTGCTGCTCTAACTGACTGCTGCTGAAATGGTACCTGAGCCATATACTGCTGGACTGCCGGGGTAGCCGACGAAGCTGGACTCTGGCAGGACTGACCCTGCTGGCCGATCAGGCTGAACTGACACATCTGCCCTCGGGTCATCTCTGAACTCTACCCCTGAATGTTGAGACTGATCCTCCATAACTGGCCTGGCAGAAGATTGCTAACCTGCCATCGGCAAAACCCAAACAAGATGATTGGAAGGATTTAGAACCGTGCCCTTGAAAGTTAAAGGACACAAGGATTAAATCGAGAGAACATGAAGGATCAACGATCAAGACAGATATCAGGTCAAAGGATCAGAGATAGAATAACACGAAGGATCATAAAGAAGAATTGTGACTGAGATATCTAAACATCAGTAACCCCATATCTGATAAATCAGACCTGCATGGGCCACCACTAAAACCTATGTCACGCCCCAGAACCAGAATACTGGCAAGTAGGGACGGACCAGGCCAGCTACGTATACCAAGTACTCCAGTACTCCGAAATATGTATAAGCTGTATAGATGGGGGTTACTACTACAAGCCATCAGTCGATCCTAGGTCAAGCAATCCTAGGTATCTCAATCACAGGCAGTAAACAATATAAAAGAAAGTAAGATCAACTGGAATATAAAATAGTAAAGCGTCCCAAACTATCATATATCAATGATCATGAAGCTAGTAATACAGAGTGAAGACTAGCAAGAGTAATAGTCATACATGATAAGCTCTAGCTATAGTCTAGAATATGCAAATCATGTTCTGGCCCGTAGGCTAAATGTCAAATCCAAAATACGAGCTAAACACGTGCTCGGAGACTAAACGCCACAAAAGAATAATGTACATAACTAGTGGGAGAATGAAATAGAAAATCCACTAAGGTACTCTGGTGCTCTGGGTAATCACCAACGAGTAAGGTACGGAAGATCCTCCGGGCTCCTCTATCAGATCTGGCCAACAAAACCAGTGGGGTCAGACCCCCTAGCAAGTACCACAAAGGAAGCCAAACTAACTAAAACCAGCATGCAAATCATAGTAATGGATAGAGAGAGATGAGTAAGTACTAATCGAGACTCGTGCACTACCAATGCACTTATCCCGAGAATAGAAGGACAATAAGTAAAGCAATATGTAGCATAAAGTAAAGGACATGTGACGTAATGTTAACTGTGTACATGTAAGGAAAGGAAGCAGTGAACATGAAAGATAAACTAGACATGTGAGCATGTTAAGTAGATGGGACATGTGAGCATGTTAAGTAGACGGGACATGTGAGCATGTTAAGTAACTGGAGCATGTAAGCATGTTATGTAACTGGAGCAGTGAGCATGTTAAGATAACTGGAGCATGTAAGCATGTTATGTAACTGGAGCATGTGAGCATGTTAAGATAACTGGAGCATAAGATAACTGGAACATGTGAGCATGTAGGGTAACTGAGACATATAAGCATGTTAAGATACAATATAGAACGACAAATGATAAGATGACTTAGAAACTATTCTGAAACCCAAGTTACAACCCGTAAACCAAACAAGGACCAGGGTTGTAACCCTTCTCCTGAACAGAACTTTAGTATCTAATCATTTACCGGAAAAAGTAAAGCATAAACAAAGATGTACTGAAATAAACAAATCCGGACACTGCCTAGACAAACTTGACTAGACTGGACTCCATACAAAAGTCACGGCCAAGCAATGAGTACGGCTTTATACATTAGCTAACTAGGGTTATCACAATCCTAATTACTAACAAATGCAAGTTTGAGAATTCCAAGTCCGGTTACCTGCCTGCTGCCACCTATTGGTCATGCCGGGAAGTGATTACAGGTGTATCCTTGTGCTCCCACGCGACGGTGAAGCTGGGAGAGTGCTCATCTCGACGGATAGCTCCAAACCCTTAAATTAAATGTTATAACGACCTAGACCAAAGGCAACAGGTAACTGGGAAATCCTCCCCACCCATGTTTAATGATCAATCTAGTTATATAATCCTTACCATTTTCTTGGATTCTGGGTGTGGCATTTCGCAGAATCCATCCTAGACATGAGACATGCAAGACTGGACAAATGCGAGAATGTGCACCATAACAAGCCACAACAAGAAAATATAATAAACTAGAAGCTGGGAGTGCGCTACGACGAGCCACTATAGGGAGTGCGCCATGACAGGCCACTATCATGTAAGCAAAGAAAGACATGTACAAGAGTGCACCACGACGGGTCACTATCTAATAAGCAAAGAAGACATGTAAGAAGAGTGTGCCACGACGGGCCACTATCATGTAAGCAAGGAAGACATGTAACAATTATCATAGCTTGTAAGAAAGAATCTATCAAAAGACATATCATGGCATGTGGGAAACAATAATTTAAGCTAAGTACATTTCATAAAAATGATTGAACATGTGCTAGTGTCAAGTGTATATAGGGTGTACAATCATTTCTAACTATGCAAGATCATCTAATCATGTTAAGAAATCATTACAATCGAAGAAAATATCAAAACGGACAAAAAAACGGGCAGAAACGGGCAAAAACAGACAAAACTAGCCCAACCGGATTATCCGACAGATTATAGCGGATTTTCGGCGTATTTTCCGAAGTGTCACAGCAAGTTTTGTGGTGCAAGTTCGGATTTTTCGACGGATTTCTGACGGATTTTTCGAACCGTCACAGAAAGTTGATTTTTGAACTCAAAACTTGTTTTGGCCATAAAAACTTCGTTTTAAATCGAAATTCAGATTTTCAAAAGTCAAAATTGCATAAAATTGAATTCCCTACAACATGGGAGTATTAGTTTTCATAAATCAAAACATTTGATAGATCAATACCTCAAAATACTCTCAACAGAGGTCCTCGGGACACCGAAACGGGTTCCGATTGCCACCAAACTCAAAATCCATGATATACAGACTATGTGAGAGCCTCATATATGTATATGTGACCAAGATACATGATGGTAACACTAGTATCATTCTTGATACCAAGTTTTCTACTAAGTCCAAATTGGATTTTAACAGAAAATCAAAACCTTGCTTAAACAATTTTTGGAAAAACATGCATATATACGAGAATCATAAGGAAAACATATTTAACAAAATGAGTTTAAGGCAATTCTAAGCATTTAACACCAAGGAAAACAAAAATGACAACCAAATAATATGGTTCATAGATTTGGCAAGATGTACTTGCCTAGGTTAAGCTCCAAGCCTAATCTTCTACTCCTCCACCTAGGGGGGTTAGACACCACACCCAAGGCCTCAAGGCCAAGCTCTTGGCAAGCTCCAAGGGGAGAGAAGGGAAGAAGAAATGAAGAGAGAGTGAAGAGAATGAAGAGAGAGGAGAGAGAAAGTAAAATGGTATATATAGAAGGGAGAATTAATCTTAACCGTCGGATGGTGATCCATGAGAAGATCTAAGTCAATCTTAACCATCAAAACAAAACCAAATATCCAATGGGTAATAGGGTGCATCTATACTATTTATGAAAATATCTAAACACTATTCATCAAAATATCTAAAATACTATTCACAAAAATATCGGAAACACTATTTATGAAAATATTTGAAATCGAAAATATCTAAAATGTGGAAAATCTGTCTGGATGGAATGCCATCGGTATACTCCGGTATACTGGCGGTATGCCGGCCAAGAAGAAAATCTATAAGTTAGAAAAATTTTAAAGCATTACGAAAATCAAGAAAATACAAAATATACTACAAAATACGTATCCGTATATAAATACCGATACTGTGAGACGAGTCTCACAAAAAGCATGCACGTTTCTACTGCGCAAGGCTTGGCATAGCCTTGGCTCGTCCCTCGGGTTAAGTTGTAGGCTTGAGTGAGTTAGGCAATGTTGTGCCGGTCGACCTAAGTCATTCCAAGTATCGTCCCGCTCTTTCTGCGGTTGTCAAGTTAAATAGTCCCGCGATCTCAAGGGCCGTCATATAACGTATGACTTGGGTGATAGCGTCGCGTAGGACGGAAGTCAGTTAAAGACACGAGCCACGGTTGGCACGATGTAAAGTTGGCCACGGTCTATGGCACTTAAGGAACACGTTTTATTCAAGTTAAGTTGGAAGGCTATGTAGTCGTTCCCTCGAGTTCAAAAAAAGATTCGAGGAGGTCCCTCGGTTGGGAGCCTCGCGTTCCTAACCATGTTAAGAAGTTCGAGGCGGTCCCTCGGTTGGGAGTCTCGCGTTCCTATCCACGTTAAGATGTTCGAGGCGGTCCCTCGGTTGGGAGTCTCGCGTTCCTATCCACGTTAAGATGTTCGAGGTAGTCCCTCGGTTGGGAGTCTCGTGTTCCTATCCACGTTAAGAAGTACGAGGCGGTCCCTCGGTTGGGAGTTTTGTGTTCCTATACACGTTAAGAAGTTTGAGACGGTCCCTCGGTTGGGAGTCTCACGGTCCCGAGGCACATTATGCCAAGTGTGATTCAGAGCACGAGTTGCTAAGTATAGTTCCAGTCATACCAACAAATTAGGCCATACATTTACGTGAGTCTAGATGTCTCGTAGGTGCGTGGTCATTGGACACCTTGTCGACAATGATTTCTGCCTAGACTGGTTATACGCCGGGGCACCGGGCCCAGTCGTCCTAGGGGGACGTTATAGCAGCGCATGATTCATTATGTGAGGGTAGTCGGGGGCTTTCCATGGGGCTCGCTACCTGCATCGAAGGACCCGTCGCCTACCCGAGCTATGTCCGCGATGGCTTGTCATGCCAGTCGCCTTTCATATAGATAATTGGCGTACTACGCGGCGAATCCGCATGCACGGTGTCGGTCGTAACAAAAGAAGCATAAGCACGGTATATGATGTGTTGTAGAAAGCGTGTACGGTATGCACCCAAGGTAATATGAGCCTAAGATTTGGTTATACGTAAATACATGTGTTTCGCCACGAGATATGGCATCGTACTTGAGTTCTCAACACCGGTTCCACAAGTTGTCTTAGACGTTTCGAGTTAAGTCTGCAAGGGCCGTAAGGCGAGTTTAGATAAGTCAGGTTATGCTGTGAGGCACGGCCTCGATGTTTGAGGCACGGGCAAGTATTTGACACGACCGAGTCGTTACGTCCCAGAGTATGGCACGAGAGACTAGTATGAGTCGGTGCGTTGACATTGCAAGCACGAAACGGTCTAGAGTCAAGGGTAAAGGAGTTATTGGTGCAATAGCACGGAGACGGTCTAATGACACTAAATAGGTCGAGAGCCTATGTCCTAACTGATCCTAAGGCAAGAGTAGAAAGACAATCGTAAAGGGTTTATGCTGCACAAAGTAAAATAAATGTGTCGGTTTTATATGGGTGGGTAAGGAGCTCACTCCACCAGTACAGTTGAGTACTGACACCCACATAGTTTCCATGTGCAGGCACAGGTAGAAGCTCGTGGCGCGGATTCTGCTTGGATGCGTCGAGGCACGGAGTTCCTTGGCGATTCGAAGCGTACGGCCGCATGGATCCAAGACTTATATGGGACATAATGTATGGACATAGCCTTTCGAAGCTTCCGCTGGATCGACAAATATGTATCGAGAGATGAGAGAGAGCTGAGTGATTTGTAAAGGTGAGACGAGTATATTTGAGTGATTGTAATCTTGGCCTTGCATCCCCAATGTAACCGTTGTTTAAATATCAATAAAGAGCTTCTTTGAATAACTTATGTTTATTCTAAATTTATGCTGCGTGTTCAATATCTCTGCTCGGGA
The DNA here is from genome assembly GCA_029216955.1 of Iris pallida. Taxonomy (NCBI): domain Eukaryota; kingdom Viridiplantae; phylum Streptophyta; class Magnoliopsida; order Asparagales; family Iridaceae; genus Iris; species Iris pallida. Next base: position 54,795 of record JANAVB010040289.1, on the reverse strand, counting down.
CTTCTGTGCGACGACCTCGTCGCAGCCGCTAAAATCGGCCATTATGGAACCATCCTTGCACGAGCGCAATCTAGGCTCGTGCGGCATCACGCCTTAGCGAGAACGATCGCTCATATGGGAGCGGGGCGTGACACACTGCACCACACATGTGCAGGTGTCCCATTTCCAATTTATGACACGAAAACGTGTCCAAATCCAACTCAGTCACATATATTTGGGATCTACACATTACCAGCTATAAAATCTTGTAATTTGTTTTAGAAAATAATAACATTAATTTCTATGTGGTATTTCACTAAACACTTTACACAATACTCCGACACGTCTCCGATACGCATACCAAATGGATTCGATTTCTAACCAAACTTGGCATAGGGCTAGGTGGACCCTAAATGAATGCATCTATAAAAAGAAATCAGAAAATTAATAGGTTTAGATGCCATTACCTTTGTCATGACCCGATCTCAATATAATGGGTCTAGTCGAATCATGCCCAGCCTACACCATTGTGAGACGACGGCAGTAAGCTGTATCAAGTAGTGAAACACAAGCAGTACAAATATCTAATAGAAATAAAAACATTTTATTAAAAAAAATTGGTTTGAAATAGAAAATAACAAGACTACAATGTCACAAATTCACTTATTACAATTGTTCGAATAACAAACAAAAAAATAAAATGATGCCAACTTCTATGGTTTTGGGGTTCCTGGTTCTGGTTCAGCCAAATCTGCGGGACCCAAGTCAGGCCCGTAGAAAGAGCAGTAAGCTAGTTCCTCCTCATCGCAATCACCTAAAAATGATGGGTCTCCAGTCAGGAGTGAACAAGTAACATATTTTTTCCTCATCTAGCATTTCTAAATTAACAATAAATGAAAATGCGAGACAGTTTAAGAAACTTTATATGTTTTATAAATAATAGTAAAGACTTGTAAGTCCACTTCCCAAATTTTTAATTTTTTTAATTTTATTTGTTTATGATTAATTTTATGGTCATTATGAGTCATGCCAAAGCTTGTAGGTGGGCTATGACCATATTAAGGTCATATGATCTCTAGATAGCTTATATATTATTATAGCTATTTTATATTTTTTTACAATTTTTGGATATTTGTAGGTATTTAATATTTAAGGTTTTATTAATTTTTAAGGACTTTCAGGATTTACTGTAAGGTCATACAGGGGTATTTTGGGACAAAATTTTTTATTTGGGCTCTAAATGACTAAAAATATTTTCTAGAATATTTTAGAATTTTTTTGGATTTTTTAGAATTTTTGGAAATTTTTATATAATTAAAACCTATAAAATAATATTTTATAGGCTTTGGGAATTTACTGTGAGGTCACATGATGATATTTTGTGTCAAATATATTTTATTTAGATTCTAGACACTTAGAAATATTTTCTAGAATTTTCTAAAATTTTTCTGGATTTTCTGCAATTTATTTTAATTTATTTGGACTTAAAATGATTTTTAAATGATTTTCTGAAATAAATAATTAATTACCCAATAATTCATCCAAGGAGGGCCCACCTTTCGGCGCTCAGCAGCCCATCGACTCTCTCTCTCTCCTATATATATTATTATATTCGTTAAACCTAGAAATTTCAGCAGCTTTTTGTGGGAGAACTCATCTAGGGTTTCCGACTTTCCGAATCGATTGCCATCAACTCCGACTGATTTTCGTGCGCCGTTTGTTTTATTGGATTTGTATCGAGGTAAAATTTCTGAATATGTAATTTATTTTCATAATTTCTGAACCTAAATTTCTGGAAAATTTGTAGAGTGTCGGTTGTCCGAAACTTGACACGTTTCGGTGTTTTCGAGATTCCGGGAGAACCAGAAATCGAAATCACGAACCGTTTGAAGTTTTGGAAAGCTAACACAGAGCTCTACGACATATATTTTCCCTGAAATTATTTTGCTTATCTAGTATTTTATTATTCTGTTGAACTCGAAACTGATCGGTTGATCCCTGTTTTGGTCACGATTAGCCATAACGGCGATATCTTTTGACAAAAATGTGATTTTGTGGCATGGTTCATTTCAGCGCACTCGTGGCACTGAAATACCAAGATGCACTTTCAAAATCTAGAGTTCACAGCGTTTGACTAAAAAGTCAAAGGTATGTCTCGATTTGCGTGCCATGGTTTCGAAAATTGAGAAACATGACTTTTGATGGCCAAACTTACATGTTTAGATTATATTTATATATTATTCAGTTAAATTAGGTTTTTAAGTGAATTATTCTAGAATTAATTATTATTTAGTAACCCAACTAGCCACTATTCTATGAATTTAGAATTAGAACATTAGAATTGATTTGTGGTTTTCGTGCACGGTTCGTGGTGCGATATGTGTTATAGGTTGACAGCTTCTAGATCAGCATCCTCTCCCTCTACTTGTGGCTACGATTTATGCAAGGGTTCAGGCAAGTACAATATTGCATTTATGTTTTAGTTCATTATAATGTTTACTCTATAAATTTCTCGTTTGATATCCCGTTGAGTCATTGCTTGATATTCCATTGAGACACCATTATGACACGGTAGTTATCGTATCCATCTTAGCATATTATTGACCATTTTTATTCTTAGAGAGTCGGGAGGGGAAATACTCGATAAATACGTGAACAAACCCAATTACCGTTACCGAATGATAGCTAAGTCATACACACCCACGTATGAGTTAGCCGTACCAATTACTGAATGATAGCCATCGTATGATGTTCCGTATTAGCCCAGCAGTTCACATATTAAAGATATTTCACACACACATAGTTATTTCCATTGTTCCTCTATTTAGTTCATGTCCTACTAGATCATATCTTACCAGTTTATATCTTGCTAGATCATATCCTGCTAGTTCTCTATATGCTCTTTGTCATCATTATTTCTCGCTTGTTCTAACTTATTTTGGACTAACAACATTAATTGCAATATGGTTGTACTCTGCTCCTTTTCTGACTGGATTGTTGTTATAGGTGAGGTTGACGTGACTACTTGTAATACTCTAACAAATTTTTTTACTAATTTAATAATAATTAAAATCATAACATTTTCTATTTAAATATGTAAAACTTTACATTTGAGACCCTAGGAAAATTTTGTAAATTTCACAAATTGTTCACCAACTCAACCTTATGAGGTGTCATCTCCAAGGGGCATGTGGCAACCCATAGGACATGTGGCATTGACACATGTCTTTACATGAAGGAATAGAATCCCATCTCTTGCCACCTTTCACCCCTCTCCTTAAATAAATAATCCCCTCTTCTATAATAAAACCCCTTCTCATTCCACACACCACCCCCTCAGCACACACACCCGACCATTCCTTCTTCTTCCACTCCTCCCTCCACCTCCATCCACTACTACCACTGCTACTATACTGCTACTGCCACTACTGTGATACCGCAGCCCTCCGCTCGGACCCGCTGCTGCCGCCCGGACCCGCCGCCTCCGACCGGACCCGCTGCCGCCGCCGCCCGAGCCCACCCGGCCACCCGCGTCCGACGCCGGCCACCCCCCCCTCCAGCACCACCCTCTCTTCCTCCTTCCCTTCCAATACCAAAAACCTAGGTAAACCCCCCTTCTTCTTCTCAAATTCCTTTCCAGATTTTAAACCTAGGTTAGGGTTTACTAACAAAAATATATTTTTGAACTATTGTTGGGTTCAATTAGGAAATTTGTGGAGAAACCTAGGTCATCTTCAACCCAAGGCAAGTCCTCTTTCCTTTTTCCCTTGAAAATGTCTCCAAATTGATTTTTCAATTTTCCTTGAACAAATATAGATTAATTTATATTCTGGAATTTAGGAAATTCATGACAAAAAATCCATTTTATAAGAGTGTAGTATGAATTAAGAATGAATATATAACATGGACACAATACCTTGGATGATTATACATTTTTGGACACAATGTTGGGCACAATATGGACACAACACCATGGATGTATATAATTTGGACACTTGAATGCATGTATATGGATACTTGAATAAATGTGTAGAACACCATACTACCTGGACACAACATTGTATCAATGCAAATATATATGTTGAACACAATACAGATATATATTATATATACCAATGAACACTTCGATTCTAATTTTATATGATATTATGTGGATTCAACCCAAGAATTATACATTTGCCTTGACACATTTAGTGGACACAATCCATGTACTTATATGGACACTTACAAGTTGACCTAACTTAGGGACTCAACCTTTATACTTAAAAGAAAAATATGCATTTTATACTTCTTTGTATAATAATGAGATAATTTTCTTTCAATGATATCAAATCTGTCCACAATATAAAATATCCCTATTAATATAATTGGACTTCATTATATAGTCAAAATGAATTTTTAGGTTCCTATAAGACAAAATAAACATACATTTGCAAATTTCAAATTTTAAGCTCCTTTGCATACCAAAGAACTAAATTATGAGTATTTTAGCATATAGGGATTTAGTCAAAATTCGGGTTTAATTTGGTATAATATCAATTCTGTCCACAATATAAAATTACCAAAATGACATATATTGACATGATTAATTAGTTAAATTGAGTGTTTACAAGTTCTTATATATCAAAGTAACCTTACATCTATCAAATTCCAATTTTTAAAACTCTTTTTGCATATCAAGCAATGTTACAAGAGTAGTAAATTAATTTGTAAAGACATGACACTTGAAAGCAAATCTAGTATCATTTGTGCTACTAATAACTCTATTTTGAATTTGTATAATATTTAGCAAGCTGCAATCACCCAGGAAACTTGCTTATTTGCTTAAATTGCTTGCCAAGGTAATAAACTTCAAAACTACACTTTTATTTTATTTTGTGAGGTTCCGGTGTTGAGAGTTGCTCCACCGAAGGGTCGGCGAACCCGAATTATTAACTGCGTGGTTTCCGGTGTTGAGGGTTGCTCCACCGAAGGGGTCGGCGAACCCGAATTATATTTATATTTTTATCTTGTCTCTTGTAAATTTTGGGGTCCTAAATACAAAGGAGACTGCCGAAATTTTCGAAAATTTCAAGAGAGACAAATTCTCGATCTCCCGAGAAATTGAATGATTCCGTAAATTTAGAGAGTATTTAGAACATGTATAGGACACGTATTACAGTTTAAATTAGACTCCTTATATTATCATTTTGTAAAATATGAGTATAGTTTTCCACTTGATAGTTTATGTCTAAATGTCATTTCTGAATAATTAATTTCTAAAATATCATTCAAAATGGTTATTTATAAGATGCATTTTTAGCCTTTTAATTAGATAAACTCCCTATTGTGATAATGATGATAATATTCAGTAGTCATAAAACTTAGATAGGAAGCATTGGGAGGGGAGAAACAACCCGAATATCACCTTTACAGCTCCGCAACATAATAACCAAAGACTGATCAGTACACTAGCTCATTCGTAGGGCCATACGAATTGAGTATGTGAGGCTTAGCTCAATTAGCCCATGAGAGGCAGGGCCGGATTGTAATAATCTGAGCCATCCATTTAGCCCGTAAGGCAGGGCCGTTTAATTCTGTGCCATCCAACAATTGCACCTCTTCGACAGCAACATCGATTTGGTGATTTTCTGGGTTCAAGAGAGACTCAGTACATTTAAGCCCAAGAGAGGCAGGGCCGATTCTAAGCACCATGCCACCAAGTCATAACCTGATCCAGGTATACGGGGTTGTTGTCGGAAAAGCTGATTAGGAAAATATTCGGAAGGGTTGTTCTCAAAGTGCATTTCATTTAGAATATACATTATATAAGCATAATTAGTGTTTTTGCAATAAGAGGAGTAATTAGTATTGAGATATTCAATTTACTCTCATGAAAGTGAAGCTAATTTCCCAAATTTCAAGATATATTATTTATCATTCACTTCCAGTCATTATTCTATCATTTATTTACGTTCTTGACCGGACTTGCTTGTCGTTTCTAAACGACCTAGTATTGTTCACTAGGTGAGGGTGACGTTCCAGCAGATCCATTACCCCTGGATGATGATGAATAGACGATTTGAGAGAATCTCAGGAGGTGGCAACGATAGTTTGTAGCCAGTCATAGTATAACATTTTGTTGTAACTGACTTAAAGTTAATGTACCTTTAGAAATACTCTTGATGTAAATATAATTAAAGTTGTAATTATGAATGTGACTGTCCTTGTATTTTCCATTCTGCTGATTTATGGGCGACAGTCACGAATTCGGCGCGTAGCCTGGGGATGTGTTCCATGACGTCACGGTTGAATTTGGAATACGGGACGTGACACGTCTTTTGTTGGTGGCCCATGCAGGTCAGCAAAGAATGGAAAATTTAGGACAGGTATAGGTCTAGGTATAAAGTAGAATATAGATTTAGAACCTATAGGTGAAACCTTGAGTCCCAATCTTACCATAGAGGTCCTTAAAGAAGGTAATATCAATAAATAGTAGCATTTTACAAATTATTTTTTACTATCTAAGCCATTTATTTTGATCTTAATTAAAGGTATACTGACCTAAAGGTTCTTGGTATAGATCATGTCCCGATTTGTACCTTTTGCAAGATTGGGCAACCACAGCCATAGTCTGGACGAATATTACGAGTTCGTGAAGAAGATGTGGCGAGTAGCACCTAAAGGGATGATAGAAGCTACGGAGTACACTACGAACTGAAGCATCCAGTAGTACAGATATAGTGGATGAAAGAATAGAATACTACAATGTAGTAAATTATTTTGTGCTTATTAAGGCCCAACCGTCTGGAGAACCAGGGTCCAAACACAATGGCACCCTGGAAGAGTGGATGTCAACCTATCCTGATGCTAAAATCCTCAACATAAGGAAAATGTGATATGAGCTACTGAATGTGTAAAAGTATAAAAATGTAAATAGCAAGAATGTGAAGCCAGACTATGTACTACTGAAAATAAATAAAGTATGTGTGACTCCATGTTCTTGTCCTTATACTTCCAATTATGGCTTAATTAAAGAATATTGTGTATGTAGGTATGGACCTATTTCTCCAACTTGCCATGGGATGGGAGTGACCGTACCCTATATGGGTACCAGCAACATGTAAGGGAACTTTGGAAAGTACCAGACTAGTACGACATACCAGTCCATGAAGTATACTATGGAGTAATGAATCCTGTCATCCGAGATATTGAAAGCGGTGCTGAAGTAGACCACGAAAGGCAGGTCTACTGCATATATGTTCGAGACCCCGGTCATCTATACATAAACCCCATACTTGAAGGGTACAAAGGAACATTAGATGACTTCCAGGAGTTACATCCCGAAGTGACAATCCTTAGTTATGAACGAACCCTTATATGTAGGTAACTAGAAATTAGGGGTCCTATAAGGGTTGTTTTCTTCTCTGCTATACAGTATCGCAGATATGTATGTATATAACCTGAAAGTAAGGAAGTCTGTAAAAAGTTATGTAAAAGTATGTAAGAAAAGACCTAGCAGCATGTTTGTATAATATTTCGATAAGAGTAAATAAAATATGCTTGCTTTCTAAGTGTGATTTCTTTATGAATCATATTCCTTTATTGCTAAGCCATGCAAAAGCTTTTCTGTGGGCATTACAAAGGACAATTCCTGAGAAAATTTGTTATTCAAAATTTTCAGGATAATGTCTGATCAGGGACAGTCCCACGCATCATCATCATTTCAAGGCAAGGCCGAACCCTCTATCTAGACATGTATCTGTTTCAACAAGTTTTAGAATCAAACAGTCAACATGCAAATGCGGCTCAAGCCACTACCGCTAAAGTACTTGATCAAATGCGGGCACAAACTCCAAGGATGGGACAATAGCTGATTTTAGAGATCTTAGGCCACCAAAATTTGTGGGACAGAGAACCCGATAGGAGCAGGACAATGGATCAGGACCATAGAAGGATTATTAAAGGCAGCAAAGGTTAGTCCTGAAGATATGGTTTCTACAGTCAGCATCCAGCTGGAGGATGTCGCTGAACATTGGTGGAGTGCGGAGCATCCTGAAGAGTCTGATGATACAGTACCTTGGGAGAATTTAAGAAGAAATTCGAAGAAAGGTTCTTTCCAAAGTCGGCCAGAATGGAGCTGGAAAGACAATTTATCCACTTAAAGCAGGGAAGGCTCACAGTTGATGAGTATATGCCGAATTCTCCAGGCTTAGCCGTTCTGCTTCATATATGGTAGCAGATGAAGAAACTAAGGTGTCAAGGTTTTTGGAAGGATTGGGAGGACAGCTAAAAAGTAAGGTTGCAGCCTATCGGTGCCAAACGTATTCTGAAATAACCGAAGCTCCGAAACCAGGAAAGGATGTTAAAGGAGGAACAACCGTTCCGGCCCCAACTCAGAAGAGGGCTTGGAGTCGGGAGCACCATCCTCCAGAAATCAGTGGCAGGGCATCCAAACGCCCCAAGTTGATAGTTCGGATGGACCGCTCATTTGTAACTATTGCCACAAACCTGGACATTTAAAAAGAAACTGTAGGAAGCTATTGGGGTTATGTTTAAGATGTGGTTCAGCTAACCACCAGACTAGTCAATGTCTACCACAGTCAACCACTGGGCCAGTAATTCAAAATCCAGGGCAGGGAACACGGCAAGAGTTCCGAGGGAATCAGGGCAAGTTAATGCTCCCAGGAAATGGTCCTCGACCCATGCTCCAAGCACCTGCACATCAGGCCATGATAACCTATGGGCAACAAAGATCACCACTCGCATCCCAAGCCCATCAATACCAACAAGTGCAGAAGGCTAGACAACCCCAGGCTGGAAAGAAGAAAAGAAACACGGGCAAGCATTTATGCTGGATACTGAAGAAGCTGAGATTGCAGGCGAAGTGGTAACAGGTACTATATTAGTTTCATCATATCCAGCATCTGTTTTATTTGATTCAGGAGCCACACACTCCTTTATATCTGCTAGTTTTATATCCCAACGGGAAATTGAATCACAACCCCTGGCTAGGAATCTAAATATTCTTACAGGCAATGGTATGGTAAAGGTTAGCCATGTTTGCAACGCCTCCAGTAAAATTGGGTGGTGGAGCTTTTCGGGTAAGACTATTGGTCTTCCCAATGAACAATTATGACATATAGTACTTGGGATGGATTGGCTAACCAGGACGTCGGCCAATATAGATTGTGGAAAAGGAAGAATTTTATTTCAACTCCCAAATAAGAAAATATGAATTTAATCGAAACCAGAAAGAATTTGATGCTGGAGAATTGGAGAAACTCGAACTCCAATTCGAGGAAAATTCCAAGAACTGGAGGAAAAACAATTCCCAAAAGTTGTAGAAGATTTTAAGGATGTTTTTCCAGAAGATCTACCAGGATTGCCCCCGGATAGAGCAGTAGAATTCTCTATCAATTTAATACCTGGGGCAGCACCTATAGCTAAAAAGATATATCCCATGAACAAGGAAGAGTTAGCAGAGCTTAACAAACAAATAAAAGAATTTATCAAAGGGATTCATACAACCAAGTGCCTCACCCTGGTGTGCCAGTGTTATTCGTAAAGAAGAAGGATGGAACTTTACGACTGGTAATAGATTACAGAGCCTTGAATGAGGTAACAATCAAAAATAAATATCCTTTACCCCGTATTGATGAGTTATTGATCAACTAGGAGAGGCCAAGGTATTCTCAAAGATTGATTTGAGATCTGGATATCATCAAGTAAAAGTCAAGAAGGAAGATATCCAGAAGACAGCATTTAGAACTCGTTATGGGCATTACGAATTCTTAGTTATGCCATTCGGGTTAACAAATGCTCCTGCTATATTCATGGATTTAATGAATCGAATATTCTATCAATACTTGGATAAATTCGTGATTGTATTCATTGATGATATCCTTATATATTCAAAGAATGAAGAAGAACATGAAGAGCATCTGAGAATAGTACTACAAACTTTGAGAGAAGAACGGTTATACGCCAAATTGAGCAAATGTGAATTTTGGCTGGACCATATATCCTTCCTAGGTCATATTATCAGTGGTGAAGGAATTTCAGTAGATCCAAAGAAGGTAGAAGCTGTTAAATCATGGCCAACACCAAAGTCTGTAGCAGAAATTCGAAGCTTCTTAGGTTTAGCCGGGTACTATAGACGCTTCGTGGAAAATTTCTCAAAAATTGCGGAGCCTTTAACTCGGCTGACCCGGAAAGAAGAAAATTCAATTGGACGGAGAAATGCCAAGCAGTTTTGAAGAATTAAAGGAAAGGCTGATTTCAGCACCTGTATTGGCATTACCGTCAGGATCGGGTGGATATGAGATATACAGTGATGCCTCAGGCAAGGGGCTAGGTTGTGTGCTAATGCAGCACGGAGAGAGTTATAGCCTATGCTTCTCGACAGTTAAAACAGCATGAGAGAAATTACCCGACTCATGATTTGGAACTTGCAGCTGTCGTATTTGCACTTAAATTATGGAGACATTACTATGGAGAAAGGATTAAGATTTATACAGATCATAAAAGTTTAAAGTATGTATTTACCCAAAAGAGATCAATATGCGACAAAGAAGGTGGCTAGAGTTACTTAAAGACTTTGATATGACAATGGAATATCATCCTGGTAAAGCTAATAAGGTCGCGATGCACTGAGCAGAAAGCCAAAGCATTCTTATGAATACCCCAAAAGAAATCCTAGAGGATTTGAGAAAAATGGGAATTGAAGTAATATGTCCTACAGCAGAAGGAATATGGGAAAATTTACAAATACAATCCTCCTTAGTAGATAGAATCAAGGAGCTCAACAAGGTGATGCAAAACTTCAGAAAATCTGGAAACAGACAGAAGAAGGGCTACAGACGGATAAGGAAGCATCCAGACGGATCATTAAGATTCGGAGATAGATTGTGCGTACCTGGTAGAGAATTGCGGACAGAAGTTATGTCAGAAGCTCATAACTCAATATTCCATTCACCCGGGCAGTACTAAGATGTACCAGGATTTGAGACAAAATTTCTGGTGGCATGGCATGAAAAGAGAAATTGCTAGGTTTGTGTCTAAATGCCTCGTCGTCAACAAGTGAAAGTGGAACACCAGAGGACAGCAGGTTTCTTCACCTTTGCCCATACCGGAATGGAAATGGGAGCATCTCACAATGGATTTCGTGACAGGACTACCTAAGACCCAAAAGGGTAATAATGCTATCTGGGTTATCGTAGATAGACTTACTAAAACGGCTCGATTTCTACCTTTTCGGTTGGACAGTAACAGAAATACTGGCAGAAATGTATATAAAACAGATTGTCAGCCAACACGGAGTACCAGTAAGTATAGTATCAGATAGAGACACCAGGTTTACCTCACATTTCTGGAAAAGTCTACAGGAAAATCTTGGTACTCGGCTAAAGTTCAGCTCTGCTTACCATCCTCAAACAGATGGTCAGTCCGAACGGACAATTCAAACTTTGGAAGACATGCTAAGGGCTTGCACATTAGATTTTGGAGGATCATGGGATGACCACCTACATTTGGTAGAATTCTCTTATAACAACAGTTACCATGATAGTATCAAAGTTGCACCTTTTGAAGCCTTGTATGGAAGGAAATATAGATCTCCAGTATGTTGGACAGATATAGGAGAGAGACAATTGCTAGGTCCAGAACTGGTGACACAGACAGTAGACAAGGTCAAAGCAATAAGAAGTCACCTGCAAGCTGCACAAGATAGACAAAAGATGTGGGCTGACAAACATCGAAGGATGTTGGAATTTCAACCCGGTGACCATGTGTTCTTGAAGATTTCACCAACAAAAGGAACAATTAGATTCGGTACGAGGAAAACTGAGTCGAGATATATTGGGCCATTTGATGTACTAGAAAGAATTGGGAGAGTATCTTAAACTAGCTCTTCCACCAACCCTGGAAGGAGTACATGATGTGTTCCATGTATCTCAACTCCGAAGATATGTATCGGATCCGAGTCATGTATTAAATCATTCAGAGATCACGGTTGGTCCAACTCTACGGATAGAGCAGAAACCTGTTGGGATCTTGGATCGAAGAGACAAGATTCTTCGAAATCGGGTCATTCCGTTAGTCCGAGTAGCTTGGAGTAAGGATTCTCCTGGAGATTCAACCTGGGAAAAAGAAGAAGATATGCAAAGGCAATATCCGTATCTATTCGCTGAGACAGGTTAGTAATCACATTGTTATAGCAGTTATTTCAATTCCGAGGATGGAATTTTTTAAGGAGGGTAGACATGTAATACTCTAACAAATTTTTTTACTAATTTAATAATAATAATGAAAATCATAACATTTTCTATTTAAATATGTAAAACTTTACATTTGAGACCCTAGGAAAATTTTGTAAATTTCACAAATTGTTCACCAACTCAACCTTATGAGGTGTCATCTCCAAGGGCATGTGGCAACCCATAGGACATGTGGCATTGACACATGTCTTTACATGAAGGAATAGAATCCCATCTCTTGCCACCTTTCACCCCTCTCCTTAAATAAATAATCCCCCTCTTCTAAATAAAACCCCTTCTCATTCCACACACCCCTCAGCACACACACCGACCATTCCTTCTTCTTCCACTCCTCCTCCACTTCCATCCACTACTACCACTGCTACTATACTGCTACTGCCACTACTGTGCTACCGCAGCCCTCTGCTCGGACCCGCTACTGTCGGGACCCGCCGCCTCCGACCGGACCCGCTGCCGCTGCCCGAGCCCACCGCCGGCCACCCGCGCCCGACGCCGGCCACCCCCGCCACCTCCAGCACCACCCATCTCTTCCTCCTTCCCTTCCAATACCAAAAACCTAGGTAAACCCCCCTTCTTCTTCTCAAATTCCTTTCCAGATTTAAACCTAGGTTAGGGTTTACTAACAAAAATTATTTTTGAACTATGTTGGGTTCAATTAGGAAATTTGTGGAGAAACCTAGGTCATCTTCAACCCAAGGCAAGTCCTCTTTCCTTTTTCCCTTGAAAATGTCTCCAAATTGATTTTTCAATTTTCTTGAACAATATAGATTAATTTATATTCTGGAATTTAGGAAATTCATGACAAAAATCTATTTATAAGAGTGTGTATGAATAAGAATGAATATATAACATGGACACAACACCTTGGATGATTATCATTTTTGGACCACATGTTGGGCACAATATGGACACAACACCATGGATGTATATAATTTGGACACTTGAATGCATGTATATGGATACTTGAATAAATGTGTAGAACACCATATACCTGGACCAACATGTATCAATGCAAATATATATGTTGAACACAATACAGATAAAATATATACAATGAACACTTCGACTCTAATTTTATATGATATTATATGGATTCAACCCAAGAATTATATACATTTGCCTTGGACACATTTAGTGGACACAATCATGTACTTATATGGACACTTACAAGTTGACCTAACTTAGGGACTCAACCTTACACTTAAAAGAAAAAAATATGCATTTATACTTCTTGTATAAAATGAGATAATTTCTTTCAATGATATCAAATATGTCCACAATATAAAATATCCCTATTTAATATAATTGGACTTCATTATATAGTCAAAATGAAATTTTTAGGTTCCTATAAGACAAAATAAACATACATTTGCAAATTTCAAATTTTAAGCTCCTTTGCATACCAAAGAACTAAATTATGAATATTTTAGCATATAGGGATTTAGTCGAAAATTTGGATTAATTTGGTATAATATCAATTCTGTCTACAATATAAAAATTACCAAAATGACATATTGACATGATTAATTAGTTAAATTGAGTGTTTACAAGTTCTTATATATCAAAGTAACCTTACATCTATCAAATTCTAATTTTAAAACTCTTTTTGCATATCAAATCAATGTTACAAGAGTAGTAAATTAATTTGTAAAGACATGACACTTGAAAGCAAAATCTAGTATCATTTGTGCTAATAACTCTATTTTGAATTGTATAAATTTAGCAAGCTGTAATCACCCAGGAAACTTGCTTATTTGCTTAAATTGCTTGCCAAGGTAATAAACTTCAAAACTACACTTTTATTTTATTTTGTAAGGTTCCGGTGTTGAGAGTTGCTCCACCGAAGGGGTCGACGAACCCGAATTATTAACTGCATGGTTTCCGGTGTTGAGGGTTGCTCCACCGAAGGGGTCGGCGAACTCGGATTATATATTTTTATCTTGTCTCTTATAAATTTTGGGGTCCCTAAATACAAAGGAGACTGCCGAAATTTTCGGAAATTTCAAAGAGATAGACAAATTCTCGATCTCCCGAGAAATTGAATGATTCCGTAAATTTAGAGAGTATTTAGAACATGTATAGGACAGTATTACAGTTTAAATTAGACTCCTTATTATCATTTGTAAAATATGAGTATAGTTTTCCACTTTATAGTTTATGTCTAAATGTTATTTCTGAATAATTAATTTCTAAAATATCATTCAAAATGGTTATTTATAAGATGCATTTTTAGCCTTTTAATTAGATAAACCTATTGTGATAATGATGATAATATTCAGTAATCATAAAACTTAGATAGGAAGCATTGGGAGGGAAAAAACAACCCGAATATCACCTTTACAGCTCCGCAACATAATAACCAAAGACTGATCAGTACACTAGCTCATTCGTAGGGCCATACGAATTGAGTATGGGAGGCTTAGCTCACTTAGCCCATGAGAGGCATGGCCGGATTGTAATAATCTGAGCCATCCATTTAGCCCGTGAGAGGCAGGGCCGGATTTAATTCTGTGCCATCCAACAATTGCACTCTTCGACAGCAACATCAATTTGGTGATTTTCTGGGTTCAAGAGAGACTCAGTACATTTAAGCCCAAGAGAGGCAGGGCCGGATTCTAAGCACCGCGCCACCAAGTCATAACCTGATCCCAGGTATACGGGGTTGTGTCGGAAAAGTTGATTTAGAAAATATTCGGAAGGGTTGTTCTCAAAGTGCATTTCATTTAGAATATACATTATATAAGCATAATTAGCGTTTTGCAATAAATAGGAGTAATTAGTATTGAGATATTCAATTTACTCTCATGAAAGTGAAGCTAATTTCTCAAATTTCAAGATATTATTTATCATTCAATTCCAGTCATTATTCTATCATTTATTTACGTTCTTGACCGAGGACTTGCTTGTCGTTTCTAAACGACCTAGTATTTGTTCACTAGGTGAGGGTGACGTTCCAGCAGATCCATTACCCCTGGATGATGATGAATAGACGATTTGAGAGAATCTCAGGAGGTGGCAACCGATAGTTGTAGCCAGTCATATGTATAACATTTTGTTGTAACTGACTTAAAGTTAATGTACCTTTAGAAATACTCTTGATGTAAACATAATTAAAGTTGTAATTATGAATGTGACTGTCCTTGTATTTTCCATTCTACTGATTTACGGGCGACAATCGCAAATTCGTCGCGTAGCCTGGGGATGTGTTCCATGACGTCACCGTTGAATTTGGAATACGGGACGTGACACTACTCTTGCGCATGGACCATACGAGGGGGAGATAGAGACTCGAAGGCTAAACCATAGAAGACTAGTTAGTTGTGTGATAGTTTTCTATAAATGTAAAAGCTTACATTCTTCTTCAAATGTAAAACTTCTATATTTTGTAAAGTTGATAGTTGTTGTGAATGAGCAGTTAGTATTATGAGCATTTTATTTATTGCGGGCTAGACAGCGTACAACCGTCGATATCGCGGCATAGGCTGGGCTTGGACACGCACTCGTATCCGAAAAGCGGGAGCGGGTCGTGACAATTTTTATGGTGGCCCATGCAGGTCTGATTTGTAAAAGATTACGAACTTATGGTAGTACTTAAGTTAGTCATACTACTGCAAGCCTGCGACTAGAAAATTGCTCATTCATAATTAAGATTGATTTCATTTTAGGAGAATGAATAGGACTAGGAGTCCCTTATTCAATTTGACCCCTGGATAGTTAAGATAGTTAAATAGGCCATGTGATTTAGCTAATGATTTATTGAAGTCTCGGTATATAAATTAAAGATTTTTTTTAAAGAGAATATGTTATTTGTTTGACATGTTGGTAGGATCCAAGGTGGGTAGAATATACGTTTGGTAAGTTAGGACTTCCTAGAATTCAATTCCTAATTTTGATCATTTTTGTGCCATTTTATCTTTTGCCTTCTCTAAACCTCGTTTTATTTTCAAAACTATTTTACGATTATTTATTTTTTATTCCTAATCTTGGTTCAATTATCTATATATTAATTCAAGTCGTCTTCGTTCATTTTGTGATCGTTTTGTTTTCAAAACTGATACTTTACTCAAGGACAGATGTCACGCCCCGATCCGCAGAGTCCCTTTCGTCCTCGCTTCGAGCTCTTTGGGACCGTTCGTCCTCGCTAAGGCGTGATGCCGTGCAAGCCTAAGTTGCGCTTGCACAAGGCCGAGACCTGAAGCAAGACAAGATAGACAAGGTTGACAATACGCAGCGGAACGTATCGCAGATAATTGAAGCAGCAGCGGAATATTTTTCAGAATACATGCATTGAACAATGGTAACAAAAACAATTCACTTTATTGATTTCATTTGAACAGATTACAAGCTCTCATTTCTCTCTGATACAATGTTACATTCTCTCAGAACTTTACAGATTACAATGATCTCGTTCCCATACATTACATCCTTTTATATACAAAACCAAACTCTTGCAACAGATGGCATCTTTCTGACTTCTGGCTCCTGAGGATGAGGCTCGGGCTATCGCTTCGGACTATCCTTTTCGATGCATAATGCCCTGCATGCAGACTGATGGTGGGGTCAGTATATCAGCATACTGGTGAATGTGTGAACAAAGAGCTACATTTGTCTGAAACGATCACTGTTCAATTAGGAAACGTTTCTTATGATGTGATCTTGCTAGTTTACCTAGATTTATTCCATGCATACAGAGTCAGTTTACATATCTTTTGAAAATGCATCTTGAAAAGCCAACACTTTAATTCAGTTCATTTCAAGCATACAAGGGACTATTCAATTCGAGCACGATGAGTATTCATTTGTGCAGTGCACAGCGTGTTTCATGAGCATATCATTTCTTTTGTTCGAGCAACTGATAGGGTCAATAACAAGCATGATACATATCTTTTCTTTAATGGAAACATAGCACTTCGTTGTAACAGATTAATCTTTTCAAGCAATTCATATAGCAAACTCAAGCAATACATGTGTATCACTTTTCAGTGTCTTCCATAGCCGACCGTCCATCCTTGCACAAGACAAGGATTAGTATAAACATTATAAAACCAACATTGTCATTCCCTGTTCGTCTCTGCATTATTAACTCTTAGCAAACATTTTTGACTCTTATCAATAGCAGCATGACAATACTCTTGGGTCCATGGGCAATACCCATTAGCAGTCGGAATTCTTGCCAACTACTAACAGACTGACACCTCCTCTTTCAGTGGGGACTTCTAGCCCCAGGTGTCCTGTTCTCTCCTAGGCCGATCGACTCCGGGCGCCCCCAAAATCGTCGAGAGACTACCACTCGTGCACAAGCCGTCTAGACCAATGCAAATGCAACTATCATATAAAAACTCATGCATCAATCAAGCAACTTGCAAAATACATCTTCTTCTTTTTCATACCTTTGCAGATATACGACACGTTCAATTCGTGCCTTTCTTTTATTCAGGTCAACATGTACAAGTCCGTCTGTACATGTCTATAATTCTCAAGCATACAAGCAGCAAGAAATGATCAAGCATTCAATTCGATTCATGTTTTCTTTATCTATCAAGCATGACAAGCATCATTTCAGTTCTTATTAGCAGGCAACGATCTTCTTATTAGCATGCAGATTATTTCTTTTCTTGTTCTTAGCATGGCAAGGTTCTTTATCAAGGCAACATTCATTTTTTAACGGCAACATGTGAATTCTCTTAAAGCATACTCAATGATTTACCATCTTGTTATTTACAAAAGCATTCAATCAAAAACTTAGATTTTAAGGGTAAGCGACAGCAAATGAGACTTCGTCCACTCACCAGATCAAAGTCTTCTGTTGCAGAGCCAGCAATCTGATCTTTCTGTCTATCTAGTGCCTTCGCAGAGCGGGGCACTACAAAGTACTTATATTTTCTTATCATGATCGACTTATTGAATTTATTGAAGTTCTTTGAAATTCTTATCGATATAGTTGAAATAATTTTTGATGACTTGCAATGGTAAGGCAGATGAGCACTGTCTCCATTATTTGAATTATGGAGACTGGGGTTCATTGCAGTCAGAAGCGCACTGGCGTGGCATCCCTAAGTTGAAATATTTCAAGTATGCGAGTGTTGTCAAATATTACTAAAACTATATCTAGTTGAATATTGATCTTTTGATTATTATGACAAAATTGGGTAGAGTTGATAAAGTGTTCGATAAGATATTATACTGAGTCATGAAACCAAGGGTTCACGCGGCAGCCAGACACTGGCGAGGCATGGATTCTCGGTTAAATGACTTCGGATATACTTATGATTTCGAATATCGTAGCGACTTTCTTTTATTGGCAATGACTAATTTTTTTTTCTTTCAAATTTATTTGATATCTTATTTCTTGTTACCACCTTCTACAACTAGTAGTTTATTTCTCTCTTTTCTATTTTTTTAATTGTCATCTTTTAAATCTATTTTGATTCCTTCTACTATATTTCTAAAACGTATTTAGATTTTCATTCTATATTCATCATTATTTTCTTGATTATTCTTTGTCGTGCTTATTCATATCGATTGGTCATGTCATTTTGATGATATTCTTGGTGTGTCTATTTGTATTTTTGAAATTTGAGGAAGAAATTTTTCTAAGGTGGGTAGATTTGTAAGTCCACTTCCCAAATTTTAATTTTTTTAATTTTATTGTTTATGATTAATTTTATGGTCATTATGAGTCATGCCAAAGCTTGTAGGTGGACTATGACCATATTAAGGTCATATGATCTCGAGATAGCTTATATATGTATTATTTAGCTATTTTATATTTTTTTTACAATTTTTGGATATGTAGGTATTTAATATTTAAGGTTTTATTAATTTTAAGGACTTTCAGGATTTACTGTAAGGTCTACGGGGGTATTGGGACCAAATATTTTATTTGGGCTCTAAATGACTAAAATATTTTCTAGAATATTTAGAATTTTTTGGATTTTTTAGAATTTTTGAGAATTTTATATAAATAAAACCTATAAAAATAATATTTTATAGGCTTGGGAATTTACTGTGAGGTCACATGATGATATTTTGTGTCAAATATATTATTTAGATTCTAGACACTTAGAAATATTTTCTAGAATTTTCTAGAATTTTTTGGATTTTTCTGCAATTTATTTTGATTTATTTGGACTTAAAATAATTTTAAATGATTTTCTGAAATAAATAATTATTACCAATAATTCACCCAGGGGGGCCCACCTGTCGGCGCTCAGCAGCCCACCGACTCTCTCTTCCTATATATATATATTATTATATTCGTTAAACCTAGAAATTTCAGCAGCTTTTGTGGGAGAACTCATCTAGGGTTTCCGACTTCCCGAAGCGATTGCCGTCAACTCCGACGTGATTTTCACGCGCCGTTTTTTGTTGGATTCGTATCGAGATAAAATTTTTGAATATGATTTATTTTCGTAATTTCTGAACCTAAATTTCTTGAAAATGTAGTGAGTGCGGTTGTCCAAAACTTGCAGTTTTGGTGTTTTCGAGATTTCGGGGGAGAACCAGAAATCGAAATCACGAACCGTTTGAAGTTTTGGAAAGCTAACACAGAGCTCTACGATAAATTTATCACTGAAATTATTTTGTTCATCTAGTATTTTATTTATTCTGTTGAACTCGGAACTGATCGGTTGATCCCCGTTTTGGTCACGATTAGCCATAACGGCGATATCTTTTGACCAAAACGTAATTTTGTGGCATGGTTAATTTCAGCACACTCGTGGCACTGAAATCTACCAAGATGCACTTTCAAAATCTAGAGTTCACAGCATTTGACTAAAAAGTCAACGGTACGTCTCGATTTGCGTGCCATGGTTTCGAAAATTGAGAAACATGACTTTTGATGGCCAAACTTACATGTTTAGATTATATTCAGATTATTATTAGGTTAAATTAGATTTTTAAGTAGATTATTCTAGAATAAATTATTAGATTAGTAACCCAACTAGCCACTATTCTATGAATTTAGAATTAGAACATTAGAATTGATTTGTAGTTTTCGTGCACGGTTCGTGGTGCGATATGTGTTATAGGTTGACAGCTTCTAGATCAGCATCTCTCATCCTCTACTTGTGGCTACGGTTTGTGCAAGGGTTCAGGCAAGTACAGTATTAGATTTATGTTTAGTTCATTATAATGTTTACTCTATAGATTTCTCGTTTGATATCCCGTTGAGTCATTGCTTGATATTCCATTGAGACACCATTGTGACACGGTAGTTATCGTATCCTTCTTAGCGTATTATTGACCGTTTTTTATTGTTAGAGAGTCGGGAGGGGAAATACTCGATAAATACGTGAACAAACCCAATTACCGTTACCGAATGATAGCTAAGTCATCACACCCACGTATGAGTTAGCAGTACCAATTACTGAATGATAGCCATCGTATGATGTGCCGTATTAGCTCAGTCATTCACATATTAAAAGGTATTTCACATACACATAGTCGTTTCCATTGTTCCTCTATTTAGTTCATTTCCTGCTAGATCATATCTTACCAGTTTATATCTTGCTAGATCATATCCTGCTAGTTCATCTCTTGCTAGTTCTCTATATGCTCTTTGTCATCATTGTTTCTCGCTTGTTCTAACTTATTTTAGACTAACAACATTAATTGCAAATATGGTTGTACTCTGCTCCTTTCCTGACTGGATCGTTGTTATAGGTGAGGTTGACGTGCCTACTCTTGCGCATGGACCATACGAGGGGGAGATAGAGACTCGAAGGCTAAACCATAGAAGACTAGTTAGTTGTGTGATAGTTTTCTATAAATGTAAAAGCTTACATTCTTCTTCAAATGTAAAACTTCTATATTTTGTAAAGTTGATTTAGTTGTTGTGAATGAGCAGTTAGTATTTATGAGCATTTTATTTATTGCGGGCTAGACAGCGTACTACCGTCGATACCGCGGCGTAGGCTGGGCTTGGACACGCACTCGTATCCCAAAAAGCGGGAGCGGGTCGTGACAAGACTACAAGCAATATGATCTCAATGTCAAATATGATGCAATGCTAAGCTAGTGTTTTGAGTATATAACAGGGCTTGTGACCGGCTGGGAAAAAGGCAATATGTATACTAACGTTTCGGCCGAAACGAATAGTATACGGTACGGCTCGACCCCCTGTGTGGTAGAGGTTAGCGCGAGAGAGACAAGCAAGAATTTTGGATTTGGTCACAGACGTTATACTACTCCCCCAAGCAATCCCCGAGTCAATGAGTCAATAAGTCACTATAGCAATCCAGCAATCCGTCAATCGAGGTGGAGTCCGAGAGGGATCCACGGTGAATCAGTGTCACGATACTGTATGAAATCAACTGATGCATACATTTAATTATTAAAGTAAAAACACAGATATGGAATAGATATGAAACTTGTCTTGATATCTCCTTGGCATGGAAAGCGACGAGTAGCAGGTAACCGCTAGGGTTTAGGGTCCCGAACCTACAGATTCGTAACACCAGGCTTATAAACTAGAATAAATACACTCTAACCCTTAAAAGCAACTAAAAGTGCTAAGTCTGATCGGTTGAAACAACCTAAAAGTTTAGGACAAAAATAATATTTATATATTAAGAATAGATTTTATAAACTAACACTAAGTGACAAAATAACCATTTTTTGTAAAATACATGTTTTGCCGTAATAAATAAAGATAAGAAAATTTAACTATTGAGTCGTAAAAACAATTTATTATTTTATCAAATTAAGATTTCCCAAAACTAATGTTTTTAATATTTATAATTAAATAGAAATGATTTTCCCCAAAAATAATTTAAATAACCAGGTTTATCATTCAGAAAAGTTATACTCTTTTATTTACAAGATTAATTATTTAATAAGAAAAGTAATTGTAAATAATATTTTAAAAAAAAATTTATTGCAAAAGTTCCAAGATAATTAATAAGTATAAAAATACCTTTTTCAGCGATAAACTCTATTTCTCACTAATTATTAAGTAGCTAAACTACTACAAAATTAATAAGTTTTCGGGAAAAAATATAAATAATCATTTTATTTAACTATAAACATAATATTAATTAATGAAAAATGCAAAATATTAATTAATGATTTTATTTAACTATAATCATTTTATTTAAATAATCATTTTATTTAAATTACTAATAGTATTTCACAGGCAAAATATTAATTAATGAAAAATGCAAAGTTATTGGTTAAGGTAGCTATGGCATTAATCATAATTACGTAGTTGACGGATCTAAAATATATTAATCTACAGCTAACGCTAAACAATTAATATTTCTAACAATAATAATATCTAATTAAGAAACTAATTATAACCAAACTAACTATTCCTAGGAACAGAAATAGGTTCTGTGAAAACCACAGAAGGTAGAAAAGTTACCACAGGTTGTGATGGAGCACCGAGGGGTGGCCTCGGGCTCGGAATGCACGCGAGCACGAACATGCGTACACGAAAAATGATACAGACACGCACTGGACTGGCGGGGTCACGCGGGAAGGCACTGCTAGGCCGAGGGACCGCGCGGGGGTGCTTCCGCTGCTGGTGCGCGACGGAAGAGTGGGGGCCCATGCAGGTCTTGTAAATCAAGATGTGTGAGGGTTCACCAGATAGATATCTCAATCAGTACTCATCCTTGATCTCTGTTCGTATCCTCTGAATCCTTGGATTCTTGCCCTGATCCTGTGCTTATATCATTGATCTGTCCTGGTCCTTTCCTTATTGTTCCCTGTGTCGTCTTCTTCAGCGGCACTGTACCTGGTCCTACCGATCGACGAGGTGGAGCATTTACCGTGGATCAGCAGCAACCCGGAGATCAAGCTCAGCATTCCGGAGTAGCCTCCAGAGTTGTGCCTACGGGAGGAGAGTCACCAGTTCGGCCCGTCCAGCCCGCAGAGCCAGATGATGGTACCTTAGTAGGCCTCATCAGAACCTTGATAGCTTTCCAGGATCGTCGAAGCGACGCCCTGTACCAGACAGTTCAAGATGCTTTGACCCGAGGCGGACATCCAGGGAACCAGGCGGCCAACAGCTTCAAGCGATTGAACCCTCCTTTCTTCGACGACAGCGAGGATACGATTGCCGCGGATGCATGGCTTCAGGATACCGAGGTAATTCTGGAAGCAGCCAGGACACCTGAGAATGAGAAGGTGGCGGTGGTACGCCTGCAGTTGTTGGACTTGGCTCGCAGTTGGTGGGCAGCGCAAGCCATGGGATTAGTGGCACCCATTGCTTGGGCAGTATTTAGGGAGAGATTCCAGATGAAGTACTTTGATGCTGTGGCTTGGTACGACCTGCAGACCAGATTTACCAACTTAAAGCAAGGAGGCAGGACGGTCGATGGTTATGCATCGGAGTTTTCTAGACTCAGTAGGTTTGCCCCCACCTTGGTGGCGACCGAGTTTGATAGGGCCCAGCGGTTCCAGCAGGGACTGTATTTGGAGATCTTGTTGGCGGTTGAGCAGTTCGAGCACAAGACGTTCGATGCAGTCTTGAGAGCAGCTAGGAGGCATGAGTACACCTCCCAGAGGATTGTGGATAGGACCGGAAGTAGAAAGCGGTCCCATAGTCAGATGCACCAATCATCAGCTCCAGCCCCGGCAGCTAGAAGTTTGACCATTGGGACTCCGAGACGGGCGGCCTCAGTAACGTCGGTTCAGCATTCGACCCCGACGTACCCGCAGCAGCAGAAGCAGAAGCAGACTTCCGCGATGGGATGTTCTCATTGCGGGAAGCCAGGGCATGTGGTGGCAGACTGCCGCAGGGTGCAGGGATTGTGCCTGGCTTGTGGAGCAGCAGATCATAGGGTTGGGGCTTGCCCGAATAGGGGTGGTTCATCTGCATCCAACCCTTCTAGCTCTTCGGTGAGAGGACCAGCCCCAGCACCAGTTCAGCAACAGCAGTATCAGTCTTCGAGGCCCTTGCCGCCTCAGTCTCAGGCATTCTAGCAACAACACCCCCAGCAGTATGTACAAGCCCAAGCTCAGACCCAGAATAGGCAGAGAGGTTTCCAGGAGGGACCAGTAGCCAGAGGACAAGGTCAGGCCATAATGATTGCTATGAAAGAAGAAGTTGCACCAGGTGAGGTAGTGGCAGGTACTATTCTCGTCAACTCCTCTCCAGCGTCTATATATTTGATTCTGGTGCATCGCATTCATTTATGTCTGCACGATTCGTGATACGAATAGGATTGGAGCCTGAGTCATTATCAGTGATACTCAATATACTTACTGGTAATGGTCTTGTGGGAGTAGATCGAGTGTTTTCCTCGTGTCGGATCGTAGTTAGCGGTAGGGAGTTCCCCGCTAGGTTCATAGAGTTTCCTATGGCAGACTATGATGTAGTCCTAGGCATGGATTGGTTGAGGAACCAGTATGCTAGGATAGACTACCATATTGGCAGAGTTGTCTTTAGTATCCCCGGCGAGCCAGAGTTTTCGTTTTCCAGAGGCGCAGTGGAGCCATCTTCCCCAGCATTACGGATGGCAGTAGCAGCAGTACAGTTACCCCGGATAGTTGAAGAGTTTCCAGATGTCTTTCCAGAGGAGCTTCCAGGGATGCCGCCAGAGCGGGAGATTGAGTTTACTATAGACTTGATTCCCGGGACAGCACCAGTGTCAGAGCGAGTCTACAGGATGGCGCCTTCAGAATTGGATTTTGTACAAGATGATTGAAGAACTGAGGACCAAGGGATTCATCCGTGCAAGTGGATCGCCTTGGGGAGCCCCGATGCTTCTTGTGAAAAGAAGGATGGTACGTCCAGGCTATGTGTTGATTATCGTACCTTGAATTCGGTGACAATCAAGAACAGATACCCTCTTCCGAGGATAGATGACTTGTTTGATCAGCTCAGAGGGGCTTCAGTGTTCTCGAAGATCGATTTACGGTCGGGATACCACCATCAGAGTCATAGAGCAGGACATCCCGAAGACAGCATTCAGATTGAGGTATGGACATTAGAAGTTCCTTGTTATGCCCTTTGGAGCGACCAATACGCCGGCCATATTCATGGACCTCATGAATCGCATTTTCATGCCTTACTTGGATCAATTTATGATCGTGTTCCTAGATGACATCCTGGTCTACAGCAAGAGTGAAGCAGAGCATGAGCAGCATCTCAGAGTTGTCCTCCAGACGCTTAGGGAGCATCAGTTGTACGCCAAGTTCAGCAAATGCGAGTTCTGGCTCGATCGCATTTCGTATTTGGGTCACATCATACCCGAGGAGGAGTGGAAGTGGATCCCCAGAAGATTGTGGCTATCGAGTCATGGCCGGTACCCAGCTCAGTGGCAGAGGTTCGCAGCTTCCTTGGATTGGTCGGCTACTACCGGCGGTTCGTTTCAGATTTTACAAAGATTTCAGTGCCGATGACCCAGTTGACCTGCAAGGATGTGCCATTTGTTTGGACAGCAGAGTGTTAGGAATCATTTGAGAAGTTGAAGCGAGGTTTGATAACGGCTCCCATTCTCACCCTTCCAGATGGGACCGGAGGATTCACAGTTTATTGCGACGCTTCAGGCAGAGGATTGGGGTGTGTCTTGATGCAGCATGGGAAGGTAATATCTTATGCGTCACGCCAACTTCGTGATCATGAGAAGAATTATCCGACCCACGACTTGGAATTGGCGGCGGTAGTGTTTGCTTTGAAGTTGTGGAGACACTACTTGTACGGAGATAGAGTGGAGATCTTTACTGATCATAAGAGCCTGAAGTATTTTCACCCAGAAGGACCTTAATATGCGGCAGAGAAGATGGCTCGAGCTATTGGTGGATTATGATATGGATTTGCAGTAACATCCCGGGAAGGCCAACGTTGTAGCAGATGCATTGAGCAGGAGAGCCGGAGTTTATTTCCTGATGGCGCAACCAGAATTATTGGCAGATCTTCAGAAGATGGGAATTGAAGTGGTTCTTCCTACCAGTGTGGCATTGATGGCCAGTCTACAGGTTCAGTCCAGCATAGTTGAGAGGATCTGGATGGCGCAGTCAGCAGATTCCAAGCTTCAGCGACTCAGAGCAGAGTGTGAAGCAGAAAGAAGGCCAGAGTTATGTATCCATGAAGACGGTACACTTCGG
This sequence comes from Iris pallida, assembly GCA_029216955.1. NCBI lineage: Eukaryota > Viridiplantae > Streptophyta > Magnoliopsida > Asparagales > Iridaceae > Iris > Iris pallida. The sequence goes on along the minus strand of JANAVB010040289.1, from coordinate 28,501 downwards.
CACGGCACTCGTCTTTGTATACCTAGTGGAGATATCAGACAGGAAGTCATGGCAGAAGCCCACAGTTCACAGTATTCTATTCATCCGGGTGGTACGAAGATGTACCGTGATATTCGTCAGCATTTTTGGTGGAATGGAATGAAGAGTGAGATAGCCCGGTTTGTCTTTCGGTGTTTGGTTTGCCAACAGGTTAAAGATGAACATCAGAGGCCCGCTGGACTTCTTCAACCCTTACCGATCCCAGAATAGAAATGGGAACATATAACCATAGATTTCGTGACCGGATTGCCCAAATCTCCGACCGGCAGAGATGCTATTTGGGTAATTGTGGACAGGCTTACCAAGGTGGCACACTTTCTCCCATTCATAGTTGGACAGTCGACGGCGCAGCTAGCAGAGATGTACCTCAGGCAGATCGTCAGGCTTTACGGTGTGCCAGTCAGCATCACCTCAGACAGGGATTCAAGATTTACATCACACTTTTGGTGCAGCTTGCAGAAGAGTTTGGGGACTCGTCTTCAGTTCAGCTCAGCTTATCACCCACAGACGGATGGTCAATCAGAGCGCACAATCCAGACTCTTGAAGATATGTTGAGATCTTGCACCCTTGACTTCGGTGGTTCATAGGAGAATTATCTGCACCTGGTGGAATTCTCGTACAACAACAGTTATCAGGCCAGTATCCAGATGGCACCCTTCGAGGCTCTCTATGGCAGGAAGTGCAGATCCCCGCTAGCATGGGACGATATCGGGAGAGGCAGATGCTCGGACCCGAGTTGATTTCCCAGACGGTTGAAGTGGTCAGGAAGGTCAGAGATCACCTCCGAGTTGTCCAGGACCGCCAGCGCCATTGGGCCGATGCTCATCGGCGTCCCTTAGAATTTACTGTCGGCGACCATGTATTCCTTAGGATCTCGCCTAACCGCGACGTCATTCGCTTCGGCGTGCGGGGAAAGCTTAGTCCTAGGTATATAGGGCCGTTCGATATTCTAGAACGAGTAGGAGATGTATCCTATCGTCTCGCTCTTCCGCCGTCGCTAAGTGAGGTGCATGATGTATTCCATGTGTCCCAATTACGACGGTATATTCCGGACCCGAGCCACGTCCTAGACCATTCGGAATTGGTTGTTGGTACCAACCTTTCGTATGAGGAGAGGCCCGTGTCTATTTTGGACCGAAAGGAAAAGATACTCAAGAACAAGACTATTAAATTAGTCTGTGTTGCTTGGGGTCATCACTCTCTGGGTGAGTCAACGTGGGAGCGTGAGAACGACATCCGATCGCGATATCCCTACCTGTTTGACTCGTGAGGTATAATGTCTTTCTTATGCCTTATATTTTCCCTTTCTTGCTTGCATTGTATGATTGTATGATTGGACTGCTTAGTGTAGCTTGCCTGTGCTTAGTTTAGCTTGTCGTGGCAATCTCTAGCTCCTTGATTAAATTCCGAGGACGAAATTCTTTTAAGGTGGGTAGAGTTGTCACCCTCATTTCCCGTATTTCCCGTATTTCGTATTTATACTCGTATCTGGATTTTGGCATGTATTTTATTTTTCTCAAGCTTGTGAAATTTCGGTATTTCTCGTATTTCGAGTTTCTCATGGCTCGGTTTTATTTGGATTGGTTCGGTTTTATGTGAGTTGGATTACCTTAACCTATGCTACCCCTCAATCCACAACTCACCCTCTTTATAACCCCCACCTACCACTCTCTCTCCTCATAACTTCCACCATTAATTTCCTTCTTCTTCTTCTTCTCCTCCACAACTCTCCTAACCCTAGGCAAGTGCACCTTGCCACTTCATGAGAGTCCTATTTTCTTGGTTCATTTGCTAGATTAGGACATGGTGATCAACATTAGAACTTGGTGTTTTGTGATTTGAAGTCTCATTTGCTCTAGATCTAAGTTATTTCTATTTTCGGATTTTGTATGGTTTGATCTCTTTAAGTTGGATTTTTATGGGTTTTGGTGTTTCCAAGTGGAAGAGCATTCAATTCTACCCAAGTTGGAACTTTGGAAATCTGGATTTGGAGTTCGGATGGCCAAGTTATGATGCTTTGAAGCCTTGGGTTCATCCATGGTGTTCTTGCTGTTTGGAGAAGACAGTGAGCAGTGTGCAGAGCTGTTTAGCTTACACACTGAGCTGCGCGCGCTCTTTAGCGTACGTACGCAGACTTGGGTACACTTCCTGTTGGAAGCGTGTCTCCTTGAGCGTGCGTGACTTTTCACCTACGCTGCTCTCTGTAGCGTGCATGACTTTTCACCTACGCTCTCTCAGCGTGCGTGACTTTTCACCTACGCTGCTCTCTGTAGCGTGCGTGACTTTTCACCTATGCTGCTCTCTCAGCGTGCGTGACTTTTCACCTACGTGCTCTCTCAGCGTGCGTGACTTTTCACCTACGCTGCTCTCTCAGCGTGCGTGACTTTTCACCTACGCTGCTCCCTTGAGCGTGCGTGACTTTTCACGAACGTGCTCCTTGAGCGTGCGTGACTTTTCATGTACACTGCTCCCTTGAGTGTGCCTTGGTACGCAGACTTGAGTGTGCCTTGGTACGCAGACTTGAGCGAGCCTTACGTACGTGCTTTTATGCGTACGCAGCTCCCCTGCGTGCGTGCTTTTGCACGTATGCTGCCCCTTGACCCTTGCTTAACCTATTGGCTTTTGGAGTTTTGGTTCTGTAGCCCTGTATTTTGATTTTATTAGATATTTTATGCCCATTTTATATCCTTACGCCTTTTGTCATGAACTTGATTTCACTTAATATGTTTGGAATGACTATTGTACATGACCTGGTATGACAAAGAACTTGCATAACACGATAGTGGCCGTGGTGGTGCACCCTGACAAGTACCCTGACATGATCTATCTTGATAACACGATAGTGGCCCGTGACGGCACACTCCTGACTTGACATGACCTGATAACTTAGCTTGACCTGTCTTGACACCGTGGGTGGTTCTTTCTTACTTGCTTGTTAAATCCACTTGTCCAGTCTCGCATCATGTCTAGGATGGGACTCCTGAGTACCACGGTCAGGAGTACCTACTAAAATGGATTAAGGCTAATACCTAGAATAACACAGTAGTCATGAAGAGATGACACAGCTACAGGCAATCCCGTTACCTGGGCGCTCCAGGGATTTGTAGTCTGCCGTCAAGTAGGGCGCATTTCCAGCACACTGTTAGGTGTTGCACCCTCTAAGTCACCTAAGGGTACATACGTCTCCTGGACGATGTACCCACCTGAATTTAACCCAAATCTTTCGTCCTGGGTAACCTGGATGGTCTGCAGGGCTTGTGGCTGTGGAACAATCTCACTGCATCTTGTTAGTAATTAGGCCTGTGATAACCCTAGTTAGTTAAAGTAGTAAGCCGTAGGATCTGCTTGGCCGTGATTGATTGAATGAGGTATAACCAGTCTAGTCATGTCTTGATCCCATGCAAGATTGCTTCCTGTCTTGATTACTTACATTACTTATCTTGCCGATAAATGGTGGGAAACCAAGCTCTGTTCAGATGAAGGGTTACAACCCCGGTCCTTGTTTGGTTTACGGGTTGTAACCTGGCTATCGGAATAGTTCCATAGTTATCTCGTCGTATATTATCCTGACATGTTTTCGTAATTTTAGTTTTAATATAATATTTTTTGTGCTGATTGCTGGCTTTTGTTCTTATTTCGTGGCCCCCTTGTGGCACTTGCTCTTTCTGGGGTTGACCCAGCTGGTTTTGTGTGGCCAGATTTCGGAGCAGCTCCCGAGGATCTACCAAGCTTCCAGCCCAATGGTGAACACTAGACGAAATCTGGGCCAAGAGTGGGTTTTCTATTTGTTTCGCTCACTATTGTAAAAATTTCTTTTGAGGCGTTTAGCCGACGAGCACCTGTTAGCTCGAAGCACTTTTACTTACTGTCTGCCTACGGGCTGTAAACATGATTGACAAATCCTAGGGTTGATCATGTATGACTAAACTCTTGCTAGTCCTAACATTTTGTAACGACTAGCTTCATGATCAGCTGAATATGTAATATTTGGGACGCCTTATTATTGTATATTTAATGATCATACATCTTGCGACTTTACTTACTTGTAGTGATTGAGACACTAGGCTTGTTCATGACCATAAGAGACTGTTGGCTTGTAGAAAACCCTCACATATCTAGACAGCCGTGACCGTATATCGAGGTGGTTTCCATTTCAATATACGTAGCTGGCTATGTCTGCCCTCGCTCTCCAGTATTCTGGTTCTGGGGCGTGACAGGAAGGCCGTGCGGGGTGCAGGTGCGGCAGGGGACGCGCGGGATCGCCGGTGGGCGACACGACAGCCGGCGTGGCTGCGAGCACGGTACAGGGCACGATGCAGAAAACATGGAAAGTGGTCTAAAATGGATGGGGGCGGCGAGACGAAGGCAACGGTGGTCGCGGATTTGGATTTGGTGGAGCAGGGAGAGAGTTATGGATTTTTTTTGTGGTAGAGGAATGTGAAACTTTCTGTGAAAGGGTTTCTAATGTTTCTGAGAAATATTATGTGAGAGGAAGGGGGTGAGGTGGAGGTATGCAGCTAAGAAAGGGGATCGTGGAGTTGGAATAGGGGAGTGGGTTACCGGGTAGTTTGAGTTAATTGGATTTGAGTTACCGGATTCGGGTAGGGTAAGATATGGGTTTTACAACCTTTTGAGAGTTAGAATCTCAATATAAATGCACTTGAGACCAAAATCACTCCAATTGCAATGGTCAATAAGCTCCAAATCATTGCTAGCTAGCTTCTAGAGGCTTCCTCTACACTAGGGGAGTGTATTGCAATTGATTAGACTCAATTTGGAGTTGATTTGGATAAATGGGGTGAATTTGGGGAAGAACTCAATTTAGGGTTTGGAATTGTAAGGAAAGAGGCAAGAATGCTAAGTGTGAACCTTTATAGGGGGGATCCCTCTATGGCCGGCCACAAGAGTTTTCTAGGGTTAGGGTTAGGTTCAAGTGGAATTAAAGGCCTTCTACAAGTATAATTCAAGCCCTTCTAGCAAAGGCCCAAGTAAATTAGGGCTTCCAAGCTAAATATCTACTTGGACATAATATCTAGATATTACTAACATTGTTTTAGTTGGAAGCTACTAATCAAATATCTAGGCTCATGATCATATCTACATTAGGGAAATTCTAGGTTAAGGCCTAACACTTAATTAGCACATTATTAATTAATCAAAATTCAAATTAATTCAAATTTCACAAATGACCAAAATACCCTTAGACTAAAAAGTGGTAATTAGCTAATCTAATCACATTAGTTAGGTCTCCATGGCCATGGTTAGTCTCTAGGCTAAGTAGTTCTAAGGTTTTACTAGCATAGGACACAATCACGATACATCACTTAAATATTATAAAATAATCTAAAATTTACCAATTAGTCATTATCATGATTTAAATCTATTATTCTATAACTAACATGGTCAAGTTTACAAAAGTTTAAAATTATCCTTATTTTAGAAAAGTGGTAGTTACACTTAGGGTTGGTCCTACAAAAACGCTAGTACCCACCCCCCCCCCCCCCCAACTACCATAGAAAGTACATAAAGAGACCATAAGAGCATCCACAGTGGAGACACTCTAAACATATACTCCAAATTACTAGAAATTGTGTAAATTATTACTTTTTGCGTGTCTCCTTATTATTGGTACACAATGGTACACTCCAACAAATACTCGAAATTAGCATCCTTCCTCTTTTTTCTCTTTATTTTCCTTTCTAGTTTGATAAGATTTATTCTCGCTCTTTTTTTTCTTTATTTTTCTTCCATGTTTGGTGGGAACGATTAATTTGATGGACCCATAAATTAATGTAGCGGGACTAGGACACGCTCCAAATATGGAGTATCTCTCAGCTTTCTAACTATTTTTAAGTATGGATAACTGTCCAATGTAGTCTTCAAGTGCTACAAAATTTAATTAAAGTCTAAATGTAGCACTTGAAATTTCTTCCACTATGGATGCTCTAAGAATTTCCAGAGACTATACCCACTTTCTATTTATTCTTTGTTCCTCATGAGCTATTGGATGCTACCCAACATCTTTCTTTGAGCATAATTAATCTTATACACAAGAAACCTTATGCCCGTTTGTATAATATATGTCATGTATTCATATGTAGAAATTCAATTCTATGTACGTATGTGGGTATGACCCTTGTTAGCAATGACCCGCATAAATCTTGTACTATCCGTATCTGTATCTTTCAAAAACATATAATACTAGCCTACTTTTGAAAGATTCGAATCAGTATGTGAATTTTAAGCATGTGAAGTTTTAAATGTGCTTCGTATAAATTAGTAAAAAAATTGGCAAAAAAAAGTGGTAGGAACATAGCAAATTTGACATGTTTAAGCATGTGAAGTATCTAACCTCAATATTTTCATTGGACAAATATTTGACCTATTTTTTTAACATATTTACTTTTATTGGGGCGATTTATACTAGTACTTTTAGTTTTATCGTCCCGAATTTTTTTCGTTTGTCGAATTGCTAACAAGGACTATGACATAAAAACTCGTTGGAACCAGGAAAATTGTTTCTGGAATCGCGCCCGCTGGAATTCGAACTCCTGACCACTCGGACCGTGTATATATATAACTCCTGACCACTCAGACCGTGTATATATATATATATATATATATATATATATATATATATATATATATATATATATATATATATATATATCATTTGGGTCGCATGCATATCGATCTCTTGGCCATTTGGGCCGCATGCATCTCTCTTAACCACTAGGCTAGAGGTCATTTGTCCGTGTGTTGCACTTTAATACCCTCAACTATTTCAGTTTTTCAACTTAATGTCCTAAACTTTTTTTTTCAACAACTCGAAACCCTCAACTATTTTAGTTTCTCAACTTAATACCTAAAACAAAAAAATCCCCAAACTACTCTCTCTCTCCCCATGCATCCCGCTCCCTCTTCGGCGATGCCCCCTGTCACGCCCCGCTCCTATAGGAGCGATCGTCCTCGCTAAGGCGTGATGCCGCACGGGCCTAGGTTGCGCCCGTGTAAGGCCAAGTCCAGAAACGGCCAATTTGGGCTAGGCCACAGAGTCGCACAGAGTGTCCCCATTTGCAGCGGAAAGTAAATGAACACAAATTGAAGCGAATTCAAACTCTTTATTGATATTCAAGAAGTTTACAAGCGGCGCTAGGCCGAGTTTACAAGTCGCTCAAGCTCTCTCTCTCTTAAACATAAAAGGCGTGCCAAGTGGCTTACAACATGGAATGATTCATGGCGATGTTCCGATACATTATGTCCTGTATAGGGTGCTTCAGCTTCTTGTAACGTTCCAAGGCCCCAGAGTTGGCTCCGCGCCTTAACACGTTCGATGGAAGCTCCGCACCCGCCGGCGTCTCTTGTATCCTGCAAGCAGACTGTGGGGTTATCAGTACATTGTTATGCACTGGTGGGGAGGCTAGCTCGCCCACAATGCTATCATTACCAAACACATTATATTTACTTTTGTGCACCGTCTATCATTCATTGTCTTTCTAATCTTGCCTTAGGATTATTTTCATGGTATATCTCATAGCCTATCTCGTGTTGTCGAATACAAGTGTCGCATGGAAATACATGCACGACTTATCCATACTTACCGTCCGGCCTTCCCTGTCCAAAGTAAACCAAGTTAGTCAACAATTCATAAGGAATAACTTAACGTGTCTCATGTAAACTTTGAATATCAAGAGCGTGTCCCTGCCTCGGGTCCTAGCGCGTCGTAGGCTCGTTCTCTAACTCATTTGCATGAAGCACTCTTTGTTATTTGGTGTGATACGTTTCAAACCGTTCAGTAGGCGCTTGTTCATTTAACTTAGACTACTTTGATTTCAATACAAGGACTTGCACGTGGATAGCCACCAGCAAAGTCCACTTAATCTATATGCACCGGTCGCTGGCTTTACAAGCCATTTTGGACATTTCTCCTTGGTATTTCTCAACTTAGCGTAGGGTGATGGCTGGTACACCCCGTTAAGTCTCTTGAAATACCCTGCACTTACGTCTCCCGGTGCCCAAGCCCGCACCCAGGCAGCCCGTAAGCCCCGACTTTTGATTCCGCCTAGGCCGGCCACGGTATACTCCACACAACGCCCGTGCCGCAGAATCATTGCACGGCCACGGTATTCCCCCCATCGTCCGTGCCGTTTGTCCACGACCATTTTGTATTATCTTGACATTTTAAACTTAGCGGCTATTTTCGAGCCGTAGGCTAACCCTTAGCCATAATGCGTTATCGACCAGGTTGGCGTCCGTGCAGCGCGGGTAGCGAGCCCCGTTGCACGTGTCCGTCACACCTGTCGCTAACCATTCTTTCCTTTCTTATCTTTCATGTATTCTTTCTTTTCTTTCTTTCTTTCACTCGTTCGTTCGTTCGTCGATTCATTCACGTATTCATTCATTCATTCATTTATTCGTTGATTCATTCATTCACGCATTACGCAACTCCCAGTGCGGGAGTCGCCTTGGCGACCCATCGGTCCCATAGTCTTTCAATGTTGCTATACTCTACTCGAAACGACTATGTGATAGTCTTTCCGTTTCATTGTTGTAAACCATTCATTGTTTCATTGTTTGAACGCATAAGGGACTTGAACGTAAGCTTGTGCCTTAGCACGAGCGTGGAGCGCAGTGCGAGAGTTCACATTTTCCAAGTTCCTTTCCATATTCTATACAATCATACAAGATGGGATTATTCCCTTAGCTAGGTGCGTTGAGTCATTTATTAGCATACACGGTGTTATCGCCTAGCAATTCTAGCTATAGTGTCCGTATTGTTATGTGTCTAGGCTAAGCAAAGACGGATTCATCGGAGCCACCCACCTTAGCGATGTTCGCATCGGCCGAGCGATACTCCGAGCGCACCTTTGAAAGTCTAAGTCTGGATTCCTCTTGACGGGCCAAAGTAAGCCTTGCATCGATTCTTCATCAGGTCGATGCCAATTCTTCGGGTCGACGGCTCGTTTGAGTCGTTGTACTTGCCGTTTGAATCGGCGTTCCGGTAGAGCGGAGCGGGTCATTACACCCCCTCCTCTCTCCCCATGTGTAAGCCCCTGAATTTAGGGCTTATTTTTTAAATTTTATAATTCAATTATTGTAATAGATATTATTATTTGATTATTATTTGATTAAATGCTCTTTACCGTGACTTGGATTTCTAGAGCATCAGGGATGCCAGTCTCTGGAAACTTTCTTCTTGAAGTTTGTAGTAGACGAGATTATCTTCATGTTGATATATCGTGTCCCACACGAACTTGTTCTATTGTACTCTTTTTGCTTCGCGCAAGTTCGGATCAAATTAGACCATTTAATTATTAATTGATTTTCCACTCTTTTCCTTGATCCTCATAAGCACGTTACCATGACTTTTAATTTAGGAGCACCAGACTAGTCATTTTCTCGAAACCAACTTGTCCTGCATGATCTACTCGAGACACTCTTCGCCCATGACCTTCGTGTCCCACTCAGACACACCATCTTGTGCTTCATTTCCTCGCACAACTTTTGGGTCAATTTAGGCCAATTAATTATCCACCGTAAATTGTGACCTGACTTCCAATTTAATTTCGGGATCCGACATCGACCCAACCTAGTCGACCCCAAATATGGACATGGCCCACATGAAGCCTACAACCCGTCTGACACTTGTGTCCCATTTATTTGAGTCCCCACATGCTACTTATTTATCCATGATTATGAATACCTAAAATAATTTTTTTATTTCACCTAGTTTATTTTGGCCCAATCCGGCTCCACTGAACCCAACCCCAGCTCCATGTTACCCTCTATCATGACTGCCCATACAACCACTGATATTTTTCCTCTACTCTAAAATATCTCTCTAAATATCTCTCTTTATATATATATATATACTATATATATATATATATATATATATATATATATATATATATATATAAACTTTCTCTCTCTCTCACTCACTTTATCCATCACCACCCCCCCCTCCTGTACGAGCAGCACCCCCCCATCTCTATCTCACTTTCTCTCTCTCCCTCTTTATATGTTATACACACACACAACATACAATTCTCTCTCTCTCTTAATTAATTCCTTTCTCCCTCTCTCTCTCCAAATACCAACAACAACAACATCACCTACACCCCATCACCAGCTCACTCTCCCCATGGTCGAAGCTTTTTCCTCTCCATGGCCGATCCCCTTTCGAGCACAGCCACCTCTCCATGGCCGATCCATCTCCCCCTTCTTCTTCATTCATCATCAACATCAACACCACAACCACTCCATCACTACACCATCACTATGCACCACCTCTGCCGTCGGGCTTGCACCGTCGCCGGGCAGCCATGGCCCCGCCTGGCCCGCCGTCGCACCGCCGTACCGTACAACAACAGCAGCAGCAGCTGCGACAGCACGCAGTACAGCAGCAGCAGCTGCAGTACGTGCGCGCACGGCCACCGCCGCCGCCGTACGCCGCCGTGGCCGGCCACCGTGCGGCCCCGAGGCCCCCTCGGCCGGGCGCACCTCCGGCGAGCATTCCCAGGCCGTGCACCCTCCTCCCCGACATGTGTCCGAGCCGATTCGTGCATTTTGAACGAAATCCCGGCGTGACGCGCGCGGGATCGAAGTTAAAATCTCGTTTCGGGACTGCAACTTCATGCACATTTTTCGAGAGATCCGACCGTTGGATCGGCGAACTCTTTGCTCTGTCGCAATCTCGGTATATCTCTCTTCACCTCTGTCAAGTTTGAACCGTTAATTTTATCGTTTGATACCTCAAATCTGGCCGCCAAGTTGACGTTTTAATTTGTACTATTTTTTGGACAGTTTTGTGACGCCAACTTCGTGGGTTCGTATATTCGCCATAGCAACTTCGTTTGGTGTGCCATCGGTTCCGGTGCACAGCTGGTATAACCCTCTTCCTGCCTCCTTTAGATTTCATTTCAGTTTGAGCTTGTTAGGTTGGTTGAATTCGACGCCAAAGTTGGCCGTCCGAATTTGTGATTTCCAAGTTGTTAAATTCTATTTTTGAACCCGGGACTCCGGATTCAATTTTTGACACTACCAGTAGACTCGTGGCGTCGTTCTGGCACGTTTTCATATATAATTTGCTTATTTTAGAGGACGTGAGCCCTGGCACGCATAAAGGTGCAACGTGGGTCCTACGGTCCGGGTTAACGGTACTTTTTGACGCCGGCTCATCGGAATCCAATTTCGGATATACCACTGAGTTCGTATCGTCATTCTGGACTCGTTGACATATAATTTGTTAGGTTTTAGTGGACATTGGTTCCGACACGTATTCCGATACAAGTCGGATACCAATATCCGGGTCAACGGGTCATTTTGAGATCGGCTCATCGGAATCCAATTCTGGACATACCGTTGAGTTCGTATCGTCATTCTGGACTCGTTGACATATAATTTGCTGAGTTTTGAGGACATTGGCTCCGACATGCTTTTCCGTGCAAATCGAAATTTCAATGTCCTGGCCAACGGACAAATTTGAGATCGGGTCAACGGAATCCAATTCTGGATACACCGTCGAGTTCGTGTCGTCATTCTGGATTCGTGAACACATATTTTGCTAGGTTTTGAGCACTTTGTCCTTGCACATTTTTCGATGCAAAGCGGGTCCGACACGGACACCACCTTGGCCCGAAATTACCCTTTTTGCCCATGTGTCCAAATTGGACTTATGGACAGGCGATTCTAGCTAATTTGACCATTCTGGACACGTTGGTGATGTTAGTTTCATCATCCGACGACATCTGTAGATTTCTTCCCTTTTGTGTCACCCTATTATTATAATATCTTCTCCTTTTGGGTTGTTTTAGAGACCCGTCGATTTCAGTAATTTCTAAATCACTGAAATTCATAAGTTGACCTTGTAGATGTTTATAGAGACTAGCTTGACCTTTATTGACCATGGTTGACTACTTTGACTAAACGTCGAAGTAGAGTCAACATTTGACCTAGGTTTGATCAGATTTGACCAACGTTGACTTTTTGACCAAAGTCAACTGTAGGTCAACCATTGACCTATTTAACCTAGATTAGACTTAGAGTTGACCGGAGTTGACCAATTGACCAAAGTCAAATGTACGCCAACCTTGACCCAGTTTGTCTTAGTTTGACTTAGTTTGACCTAGATGTTTAGTATGTCTTTTGACCCTGATCAGCTCTTGTATTATTTCATCTTTAGGTCTGTGGTTTTACTCTGAACCCTGATTCATATTGACAACAGGACCCCAGGCGAGTACATTCTCTGATAACTTTTCCCAGTTTATGATAACTGTTATGATTCATGTACTTAGTGTAGATATACTTATTCCTGTAACATGGTTCTCACGGACTGGTATTCCTGGATCTCGACAAGAGGTGTTACTCCTTGTTAGCTTGGGATGTATTATGCAAGCTCCTTTGTAGCTCTTGTACAATATATGGTCACCGATTCTAGAGCATATTAGCTCCCTTCTCATAGAATCCCGTGCAGTGACGTGTCCTGTTTGGATCCATTCTACCAGTTGGGGGTGGGGGAGTAGTAGCGTATGCCTGTGATCAAATCCATCTTGCATTCTTGAACAGTGTTAGTCATATACCGCACTTATGACTAGCCAGGCCAGTTCTTACAGGTACCCAAGCCGATCACAAGTTGAAACTACTACTCACACACATTGGATAGATGGCTTACCATGATTTGTGTACATACCATGCTCAGTTCTACTTTCCTGTTCTAGCTCTAGCTCTACAGCTTACCATACCATGATACATACATGTACACTCCATGATTTTATTGTATATGCTCTATTTACAGTCTTGTAGCTTTTATCCTATCCTGTGAACTGTTGTGAGATATATATGTACTCGTTCCCATCCTGACTGGATATGTTGATAAATTTTAGGAGATAGTTGTGCCACATTTGTTGGACTGCAGGATAATTTTAGCTGAGGTGGTTCTCACTGTTCCTCTATGTGAGTTGCCTGGTAGTTATCCTTAGTTAGTCTTGTTGTTCCTTCTTTATTTTTCTGTCATATGATCATTGTAGATTTTAGTTGTTCTAGTGATATTGTTATTATTTCTTGTCTTATCTTCCTTAGTTTTTGTGATGTGACATGAGTACATTTCTAGTTATGGATCTTTAGATGTTGTAGTCAGTATAGTATACTTGACAGCGCTCTACCGCCGATACTGCGGCGTAGGCTGGGTGTCACGCCCCAGTACCGAAATACGGAGACGGACTAGGCCAGCTACTCCATATGAGGTACGTAACGTCATACGGCGATCGTGGCTGTCGAAAGACTAGGGGGGTACATGCTATAATCAAGTCTTCTATGGTCCCACAGAGTTCTATGTCTCAATCAATCAAATCACATCAGCAAATAAATGAACATTAAAGATAAAGCAGTAAGGCGTCCCTGACGCTTCATCAAAATGGTCATGAGAGACTAGCTTTATAATTTAGCTATCTCAGAGAGTCAGGAGTACAAAATTATACATAGCTGCAGTCTATTTAATTACAATTATGTACTGACAGAAAATATCAAGTAATCTGGCTAACAGATGCCGGTGGCTAAACGTCGCAAAAGTATAAGCAGGAGTGGTGGAGAAGAAACCCACTCGAGTCCCCGAACTGCCATGCTCCTAGTATGCACCATGGATGTCAGGGAGAAAGATCGTGTCCTCTGGCTCTGCTACAGGATCTGGCCAAACAAAACCAGCGGGGTCAGCCCGAATAGCATGTACCGCCAAAGGGGCACAAGAGTTAAGATTAAAAATCCAGTTAAATAGAATGATTGATAATAGTAATACTTATGCTACTATTATAGGGTAGCGCAACATCCTCGAACCCATATGGCACCCTTACAACCAAACAAGGACAAAAGGTGCCGCATGGAGTCGGGACGTGTCGTACTCTATAACTTTCACATAAGTTAAAAGGTATAAACAATAAAATCTCCTGATCGTGACTTCGGTCGACAGCCTATCGTAGCACAATAACCAACCCAACAATCAAACAAGAACATGGGTTGGATCATGCACCATGATAGACCATGTTCCTCAGTCATTCACAGAAGTAGCACTTCATAACCAGAATAAGTCTTCCGTTCATAACTTCGGTCCACAGCCTGTCATAGTACGATAACCAACCCAACAATCAAACAAGAACATGGGTTGGATCACGTACCATGACAGTCCGCTTCCCTCAGTTATTCACGGAAGGTAATAGGGTACAAGCAAGTCGTTTTCACGGCCAATCAAGTCTACGAGTTTCTAGTGGGACGAGGTTATCCTCGCATCATGTTATGTAGAAATCCTCAGATCGTATCCTTCCAGCAAGGCTAGCCAACCCAGGGGTTCGCGTAGACAGGTATGATTGAGCACAGGTCCCTCGTAAGGCCACCTTGCTAAAACATATAATATGTAGCAGGAATTAATCGGATACAGTCATCTACTCGTTGCAGATGACACAGTATCCGTGGAGACCAGTCGGCGCGTCAAGACAGTATCTCAAGGCGGCTGGTGTAACATGATCTCGGGATTTTGTCCTCCCCATGCATCTAGTATATTTAGTTGCCTAGTTTAACCCTAGGTGAAATCTGGACTCACATGCTGTGGCCTGCATGATTATCCTCCTAAAATCGTACCTTAGTACGAGTACCCCAAAGAGGATTCATGTCAATCAGTATGTCAACATGTTCTACCCTCCTTAGTGTAATGCATCATTGCAAATACGCCACGTGGAGTTACGAGTCTTTTGTCGAGCATGAACAAGAACTGGGACATTCAGGTACATGTATCAAGGAGGAACACTTTGTTCCCGGGGTCACATTAGTGCTCATATCATGCTCGAGACAAAAGGCGTAAGGATATAAAATGAGCACATAATATATATATAATAATAATAATAATAATAATAATAAGGTAACAATATAGGGCACGAAAGTCCATGCGGCCCAAGGGGAGTGAGTCCATGCGGCTGGGTCAATACTGGTTCATGCGGCTGGGACTACACGCTCATGCGGCTCAGAGAGCCCCAAGGCGCATGCGGCTGGAAGGGCAGATTCATGCGGACGAAGGGGGTGTCAGCGTATGCGGCTGGATGATGGATGGGCCTTATGCGGCTCAAAACCAGTAGCGCATATGCGGCTGAGTGCAGAAGAACTTATGCGGCTGAAAGCTAGCCGCATGAAGTCCATGCGACTCAAGATAACAGGGGGCTCATGCGGCTGAGTCTGAACAAGGCTATGCAGCTCAATTACTTGTCGCATGAAGATTCATGCGGTCAAGTACTCAAGCAAGTCTTATGCGGCTAGGAAGGACTTTCCATGCGGCTGAGCTCGAACGAGTCTCATGCGGCTGGAAAGGCCATGCGGCCAGAGACTTGCCGCATGAAGATTCATGCGGTCAAGTACTGCTCTTCTTCTCCTCTTGTCCGAGAAGAGGAGCCAAGCAACCATGGCTTCCAAACTACACAAAAACTTCATCCGGAGCCCAAATCGGAACTTCCTTAGGTCAAAATGGGGTAGAACGAGATCCTCTACAACATGGAACCATCAAAACTTGAAAATAATGAAGTTTGCTAGATCAAAACCAAGAAGATCCGAAAATGGTTAAAATCTAGATCTACAAAGATTAAAGCTTCAAAATGGAAAACTTCAAGTTCTAAACTAGTATAGAATAAGGAGAAGAACATATTTTGACAAATAATTTTGTAAGAAAACATCAACAACATTTATGGATCCATCTCTTGAGCAAGTTGGTACTTGCCTTGGTTGGTGGAGGAAAGTAAATGAGAGAAAATAAATGAGAGGAGAGAGAATGAGTTGTGTTATTATATAGAATCTTGAACCCATGGGTTCATGATGAACCAAGGTGAACCAAGAATAGGTTACCCAAATGAGCCAAAACTGTAGGCCCAAATACAGAAAATAAATTAGGAAATAATATTTTATCGAATATTTTTTGGGAAATACATGAAGAAATACAGCATATAAATATCGTATAAATACAAAGTAAATACAATTTATCGGTTTACGTATTAAAATGCGTATTCCAGGATCGGGGAGTGACACTGGGCGTGGCCCACGTATTCGTATCCGTATATCCGGGTGCGGGTCGTGACACCATGCATCCCGCTTCCTCTTCGGCGATGCCCCCTCCCAGAGAAGAGCTCGTCGGCAGGGAGCATGGCGTCGACGGGATCGTGGAGCCGGAACTCGAAGTCGATGAAGTCCGGATCCGAGACCGGATCCAATAGAATGGGAGGAGAAGACTTGTTGGCTGGTTTCGGGTTCGAGTCGAATTCGCGGCTGAAGGAGGCGCGGGGGCTGAGCCAGCCGAAGGCGTGGTCGACGGTGGGGTTGTTGACGCAGGCGGAGGCCATCATGGGAGGAGGAGCATACGAGGGCGTCGAGCAGCGAAAAACTTTCCGATGTGGGACTATATATTAGGGTGCTGATGGAGGAAAATGGGGGATGGGGGGAGTGAAGTGTTTTATAGAGTGATTGGTTTCATCTAGGTGGAGAATGTGGGCATGACACGTCGATGGATTGTGGCTGGAGCGGAGAGGGGCAGGTGGCCGGAGGGGGGGGGGGGGGGGGGGGGGGGAGAGGAGTGTAGATTTAGGGATAGTTTTAAATTTTCAACAGGGATTTTATTATCCAAAAAAAATTCAGGTATCAAGTTAGAAAAAAAAGGTTCAGATGTCAAGTTGAAAAACAGAAATAGTTGAGGGTACCAAAGTACAATTAAACCTTTTAGATATATTCATCTTAACAGATACTTATATTCTTACTTTTTGAGTAGCATAAGCAACGTCCAATGTCCATTTTTTTGGAGTATTTTGTACGGGTCAAACATGTTAAGTTCATCAAAATCAAAGTGAATATTGACAACAAAATTATGTTCGATAATACTATCCTATTGTTATTTAATGAGTTAAGTAATCTAGTTCAAAGGAATGGATCACGTTTTTTATATAGTTCAATAAGTTGAATAACAAGAAGAAAACTATGGTTCAATCAAAGTAATATTTTGTTATTATATAATTAATATGTGTCCCCACATCACACCTGGCCGGCCAGCATGATCAACCTAACCTTTTTCAGCTAGATGTGTCAAATTAAAGAATAATCAGATCACTCTCAAGCTTAAGAAGGAACACATAATAATAACTAATACTAATATTGCAACAAAAGGACAATTTTGATAAGCCCCCTCACTTGTAATTGTTACTTTGTGGTAACCTTCTCGATCGTATTCCAACTCTTTATATGTTCCTTCCTTTGGTTCACAGAATCATAAAGTTGCAAGAAAAAAAAGTCATTACTTAATTTCTATATTTTGGTGCGAGGAAAAAAAAAATTTTAATGGAAAAAAATTTAGAGAAAAAATGAATCCATCCCTCCAAACAATGAATCATTTTTCTACATTCAAGTATTCACTTTCCTTTCTGATTTTTTTGACATTTTCAGAAAAAAAAAATTAATAAAAATTATAATTTCCCAAATGAAAGAAAAAAATCAATGAATTGATTTCATTTTCATTCCTTTTCGCAAGCCAAACGAGGCCTAAGTTAGCGATTTAAAAAGTCCCAATAAATTTTTAAAAAAAAAAAAAAAAACAACAACAACAACAAACAAACTATGGTCCTAACGATAAATACTGATACTTGACTAGCTAGCGGGCATTATGATGGGTTTGAAATTGCCTAATGGAGGATGTTTTTTTTATTATATTTGAAAAACGGTTTAAAGTTATTTGGTAAAAATATTTATTAAAAATATTATAAAAGTCAAATTAATTTGAAAATAATTTTTTATAGTAATTTTTTTTATCTACTGTCAAAAGTTGTTCCTACTGTCATTTTTTAAAAAAAAAAATTAAAAATTTCAAACAAAAGTTTAGGGTATGTTTGGTTACTCTTTTTTTTTTGAAAATGACTTCATTAAATAGTTCATAAAGATACAGAAGCCATGTCTTGGAGAACATGAGCTGAAATACAACTTGGAATCTCTTCATATGAGGAAATGAATTTTGATTGATTATGAAGTAGAGCATTGGAGGCTAGGTTATGTGCACATTGGTTAGCACTTCTGTGGACATAAGAGAAGGACATATTGAGTGCAGATTTTGAAGCTCTCTTAGCATCTTCGATAGTGTGTCGGGCTCGCCATAGAGGAATTGTATCAGTAGTGTTGATTGAGTCGATCAATGGTTTGCAGTCGCCTTCAATGGTGATATGACTTAGATGTTCAATATTGCACATGTCCATGGCTAGGCGGATACCCATAGCTTCTGCTTCTATAGGAGTGCCTCCATCTTCATTCTTTGAGAGAGCTTTCTTGAAGTATCCATTCGCATCTCGGAGAATGGTTGCTGCAGCCATGTTGCCATCTAAGTATGCCCCATCGTAGTTGATTTTCCATCTATTAGCTTGAGGTGGAGTCCAATGAGTCATTTGTTGATTCTTGAGAAGAGAGGTGTCAGCATTGGTAATGCCATTATTGTAAGCTTTATATTTTTCCTTTAAGCTGGTGGCTTCTTCTGTAATGTCCTGCTCCGCACGGTGCATTACGATGAGTCGTTGACTCGAAGAGTTGCGTTGACCCGATGAGGTATCGATGCGAATCGATGCAATAGTTACGTTGGCCAAAGGTAAGCTTTGAGTCGATTGGAATCTATGGATCGAATCGATGCAAAGGATAAGTCCCGTTGAGCAAGTGCTGATTTTAGTTGATCTGGTGTGCAGGCTATGCTTTTACGCTGGACGATAAGAGGTCGGCATTTTGCCTTATGCAATGAAGTGTCCGCGAAACCAAATCTGGTCTTGCAACGAATTGTGGCATGGGCACGATAGGCTAAATCAACCGAGTAGTTCAAAGGAATGACTAAGTCCGGGAGTTAGCTATGCAACCGAGTTATGGAATCGAGCCGCTTCAATCGGCAAAACGACAAGGCGTATCGGCTTAAGGTGGGCGGGTTCTTGACTCTCTCTCCCTATTCCTTCACGTCTAATAAAATATGTTATGGTATGCGTAAGATGTTATCGAGTTAGCGAGCGTGGTTCGGCGACGAAAGGTCCAAGTATGTGTCGAACACTAAGATAGAACAATTGAAGCGACGTGCATCAAGTGTACGGGTCGCGGTAGGGCAATGATGGTAGAACATTGAAAGACGATATTGAGATGTGCATCATGTGCACGGCTCCGAGAACATTGAACACTAGGCGTAGAACATTGATTACGGCGCTGAGCGTGCCCTTGGGCACTTATGCTACGAAAAGACTAAGTAACTATGGAACTAGGCTATGAGAATGACTTACGAATGGTACGCGTTGAATATGAGTATGAGATGACTAAGCCGTTGGGCGTCGTGCATCAATATGGATGTGTTAGGGCATAACGCCGACAGAGCTCCCCATATGGATGGTGGATTACGTTTATGAGACGCGAATATGCTTATGGTGCGAGACTATGTTTATGGAGCACGAGATGGATTGGAATGTATGACTTGTATGCTATGGCACGTATTGCATGGTCAATGGACTCAGATAGCCAGTGTACGGGTGCGGCTTCCTTCGGACGGTTACGATCGGGGCACCGGGACCGTTCGGCCTAGGAGGGAATTATGTGTGGTATTTATGGTGCACAACATTCGGATGGATTGCGACCGTCCAGTGCTGTGATAAGCTATGATATCCGTAAGTTTGGGATCCTTCGAATATTGGGCTAGCAACCCGTATCGAAGTGATTGTAAACTTACACATAAGAGATGCCAAGTCCATTATGGTGCGAAACACCGTGACCTTCATATAGTTAGGACCGGTGGGCTGAGATGAGAGTTGAGTGCAGGTGCCGGTCCTGCGACCCTTATGCATGGTTTAAGTTTATGGTTGGTTGTTGCATAAATGATATGATTCTATGTTGAGTTCTAACCCGTGCAGGCTAGGCTATATGGGACGGAGATGTGCACGATCACTATGATTATGTTCAGATTATGCCTAACTGTATCTGCTGCAGGAACATGGTAGTAGACACATTATGATAAAGTTGCTATGCATAAACATTGCCATGAAACTGATCCTAAGGTTAAATAGAAAGATCATAAATTAAGATGCATGTTTCACTAAAGATATTTAGTGTTTGGTTTGGGTGCGAGCGGGTATTGATCAGTGCGAAGCGAGGACGAAAGCACTAATCCCCCACTAGTTTATATGCAGGCTCAGGTTATGATCTGCTCGGGGCGGGGCTTGGCTTGGACGTATCGAGGCAAGGAGTCCTTGGCATTCAAGAGGAGCTACCGCATAGGCGTTCGGACTTACGACATGGAGATGTTCGGCCGAAGACTACTTGGTGGCTATACAGAGGCATAATGTATGGAACAATGAAATCCTTTGTGAGCTAGAGAGATCATGAGCGTTGTAGCCAATTGGCATATATGTTGGGCTATTCAGAGCCTTGTAACCTTCAGTTCATTATGAATAAAAGAGATTCTTATTGTATTCTTTATTTCCTTCCGCTGCTTATGTTATCAATTTGAGATAAATACTATGTGAACCTGTTATCTTGCCTTGCACGAGCGCAACTCCAGGCTCGTGCGGCATCACGTCCCAGCGAGGACGATGATTCGGGTAAAATCTAGCAAGGACGAGCGATTTCCCGGATCGGGGCGTGATAAGTTGGTATCAAAGCTGTTCCATCCTCTGGACCATGAACGAATCTCTTTGACCCTCAGTTGCTTCGTTATCGAATTCAGTTGACTCTAAGTTGGTTCCGCAACCGCATGGCTCATGGATCTGCTCGACGCTACACTGGATGTTCTATACAATAAGTCTATATTAAGTTGCGTACGTCTGCCACAAGTATGTCATGACTATCACGCTATCTCTGGGTGCCATCGGAGAGTTTTGGTTGCACGAAGTGCAACGAGTTATAGAATGCTGGTCGCACAAAGTGTAACGAATATGGTGATGTTGGTTGCATGAAGTGCAACGATATGTGTGGTCGGTCGCACGAAGTACGAGGAGTTATGTGTTATCGGTCGCACGGGGTGCGAGAAGATATGTGTTGTTGGTTGCACGAAGTACAACGGGTCAATATGTGAGGCGATGCGTATTACGTAGCTATGCGAATGGTTATGTGTTGTCGGTTGCACAGAGTGCAGCAAGTCGTGAATCGTTCGTTGCATCAGTGCAACGAGTCGGCATGGTAGGATACGTGGTATGGCTATGCGGATGGATAGCGATATATTGCACGAGATGGAGTAAAGACCTTATGTATCGAGAATGAGTTGTTGCACGAGTGAGATTGGAAGATCGCGAATGCGATAGTGCGAGTCGAGTTGGTCGCTAAGTTGAGTTGAGTAGGCGAACTTGTAAGTTGGCCGCATTGAATCGAGTTTCGAAGTAGGCGAACATGTATGTTGGCCGAATGTCGCGTTGAGCTTTGAATAAGCGAATGTTGCGTGTGTGATCGATCTGATCGCTAAGGCACGGTGAGACTTGAACGAATGTCGAACTTGAACGAACGATAGGGCATGTTGGTCTAGCTGTTGTGCCAACTCGAGTAAGCAAACACTAGAGCTGGGATCGAAAAGATCGCCATACGGGATAGTTGATTGAGAAATAGATGTCGGACCTATGCGGAATGCGATGTCGAGTAATGACTTGATTTCGAGTGGTATATGCAATACCAAGTATGCGATCAGTGTAGCGAAGTATTGTATTAGTGACGATAGGCTCAATTTCTGAGTGGTATATGGAATACCACTTAGCGATACCTATGTTAAGTCGTTTGGTGACTTGCGATGGATTTTGTCGAGACGATTATGTTGTTACGATAGGTTTGTCCGCAACGGACGAAGTAGTACCGAGACTCGAGTGGGAATGACTTGATAGAAGTCGATGCAAGTATGCTTAGATGAAATAACTGAACGATTATGTGCAAAGTCGTACCTATAGAGGATACGTCGGACGAGAGTTCGTTAAGTATAAGTCGAACGATAAGCTGAGCATAGCGAAGGAATGTTACGTTGAAGAAATAGTCGACCCGGTCAAACTTATGTGAGTTAGTATGAAGACTCCTTCGGAACGAGTTGAGTAGGTGCGAAAAAATCGTACGAACGAATTTAGGTTAGCACGATGAGTCGGTAGCACGATTGGAAGTGCGAGTTAGGGATGTGAGAACGGATATGTGAATTGGAAATTGTGTTGCAATTTTGGTAGTGAGTTATAACGGAATGAATCTTGATGCGTGCCAGACTTGATTCATATTCGAGTTCGGATGATAACAGTGATTGCAACGAATTGGAGATTATGAGAAAGAAAGATGTTCAAGTTATGCATATCGACGATGGTATTGAGGCGTATCAAAGATGATATACAATAACTCGGGGATACTCTGATCGAATGAACAAAAATTATGTTGAGCATTGTTGTTGGATGAATAAGATGCAAGTTAAGTTGATGTCGATTTGGATGACAATGATAGGAATGCTTCAGAGAATTTGGGAACGGATGGATATTACTTGGATGAAAACGAGAGTGTCAAGATTGATTCGTGGATAACCACTATGTTGATATTCTTGTCTTATGCGAGTGCAACTCCAGCACCGCACATGCGTCATGCCAAATTAGGGCAATCATTCCGCGTGAGCATTGGTATAGTGATTCATACAGCGGGGATGATCAAACTTACCTGGCATGACAAATTGGATTTGACTCGTGGTTTGATGCGAACGTTGTTCGAGGATGGTTTAATGAGTATGGAATGTGTCAAACTATGATCACGAGTAGGTAAACTCGGATTTGAGACGAGTAGATGGTATATGATTAGCAGAGATAGTCGACGGTAACGCATGAGTGATTCGAGTAGTAACGGCGTGCAATGTGCATATGTGATTCGAGTAGTTATCGGCGCATCAGTTGCGCGGGGGTAGACAAATTATGGATTGGTATGTCGGATTGGGTAAAGTCCTATAGGAATTATCGGGAATTGATTTGGCTCGCGATAGGATATAGCATGGTTCGTTGTAACTGTCCCTCGTTGATGATCGTCAATTATCGACGTAGTTTCAGGGCAGATGACCCTAGAAGACTTGACCGCCAAATCAAGCAAATGTAAGAAGTCCCATAGGACGACCCTAAGGAAGCCGCATAAGAAATTTCGTCGAGAATCAAGGATTCTGCAATGCGCGAGAGCGACGAATAACAGAATGACCCTAAGAGTTGTGTCGTAGGTCGGTTTGAGTAACGGTTAGGCTATGTATGTTGAGCATGCTATCTATGTTACGAAACGAACTAGTCAGGATTGATTCAAGAATTAAGTAAAGGATTCGTACTCGGTCGAGAATCGGGGATGAGCGTATCGTAAGAGACCTTGGGTCGGAAAGATTGTTGCCTTTGAGCATCGTAGACTCAAGTTGACCTCTTGTGTCGGGAGAGATTAAGCATGATGTTTGGATAAGTTACCTAGCGGGGGTAGACCCAGATGCGATGCGTAGGCAGTTCGAGAACGTAGGTCGTGTTAGGATAGTTATGTGCGAGACTTAGTACGGATGGTAGGCAAAGAAAATGGAGACATGTGGACTTAGTCCATGTCATTAAGGCCAAGTGTTATGAATGATTGGATGAAAGACTTGAGTTATGTGAGAGATAGGCAAACTGTTGGACAAATAGGCATTGCAGAGAATTGTTGTGATCGGATGTGCAATGACTTGATGCAATACGAGTGTTAGGTGACCGTCGAGAAACTTATGAGATCGAAGTTATGGTTTGGATCAAGTTATATGCGAAGATGTTTGCGAGCAGGACTCTAGGAATATGTGCTAAGATCTGACAAAGTTGAATACGGAATGATTGTTGTTTGAGGATTTAAATTGAGTATGTTAGCCTTGTCCCGATTTCCTACAACTGAGCTTGGTTGAAATGCATATATTGGTGGGACGCCTAAAATATGTGTATGATCCAAACTAAGTTGTATGATTCCAACGGTAGTAGCACGAGATCGTGAAATGATCTGGCGAGGCACTTGGATTAAGTGTTGGTTTCGGTTCAAGGACGAACCTGATTTTGAGTGGTATATTATGTAATGCCCTGCTCTGCACGGTGTATTACGATGAGTCGTTGACTCGAAGAGTTGCGTTGACCCGATGAGGTATCGATGCGAATCGATGCAAGAGTTACGTTGGCCAAAGGTAAGCTTTGAGTCGATTGGAATCTATGGATCGAATCGATGCAAAGGATAAGTCCCGTGGAGCAAGTGCTGATTTTAGTTGATCTGGTGTGCAGGCTATACTTTTACTCTTGACGATAAGAGGTCGGCATTTTGCCTTATGCAATGAAGTGTCCGCAAAACCAAATCGTGGCCTTGTAACGAATTGTGGCATGGGCACGATAGGCTAAATCAACCGAGTAGTTCAAAGGAATGGCTAAGTCCGGGAGTTAGCTATGCAACCGAGTTATGGAATCGAGCCGCTTCAATCGGCAAAATGACAAGGCGTATCGGCTTAAGGTGGGCGGGTTCTTGACTCTCTCTCCCTATTCCTTCACGTCTAATAAAATATGTTATGGTATGCGTAAGATGTTATCGAGTTAGCGAGCGTGGCTCGGCGACGAAAGGTCCAAGTATGTGTCGAACACTAAGATAGAACAATCGAACAATTAAAGCGACGTGCATCAAGTGTACGGGTCGCGGTAGGGCAATGATGGTAGAACATTGAAAGACGATATTGAGATGTGCATCATGTGCCCGGCTCCGAGAATATTGAACACTAGGCGTAGAACATTGATTACGGCGTTGAGCGTGCCCTTGGGCACTTATGCTACGAAAAGACTAAGTAACTACGGAACTAGGCTATGAGAATGACTTACGAATGGTACGCGTTGAATATGAGCATGAGATGACTAAGCCATTGGGCGTCGTGCATCAATATGGATGTGTTGGGGCACAACGCCGACGGAGCTCCCCATATAGATGGTGGATTATGTTTATGAGACGCGAATATGCTTATGGTGCGAGACTATGTTTATGGAACACGAGATGGATTGGAATGTATGACTTGTATGCTATGGCACGTATTGCATGGTCAATGGACTCGGATAGCCCGTGTACGGGTGCGGCTTCCCTCGGACGGTTACGACCGGAGCACCGGGACCGTTCGGCCCAGGAGGGAATTATGTGTGGTATTTATGGTGCACAACATTCGGACGAATTACGACCGTCCAGTGCTGTGATAAGCTATGATATCCGTAAGTTTGGGATCCTTCGGATATTGGGCTAGCAACCCGTATCGAAGTGATTGTAGGCTTACACATAAGAGATGCCAAGTCCATTACGATACGAAACACCGTGACCTTCATATAGTTAGGGCCGGTGGGCTGAGATGAGAGTTGGGTGCAGGCGCAGGTCCTGCGACGCTTATGCATGGTTTAAGTTTATGGTTGGTTGTTGCGTAAATGATATGATTCTATGTTAAGTTCTAACTCTTGCAGGCTAGGCTATATGGGACGGAGATGTGCACGATCACTATGATTATGTTCAGATTATGCCTAACTGTATCTGCTGCAGGAACACGGTAGTGGACACATTATGATAAAGTTGCTATGCGTAAACATTGCCATGAAACTGATCATAAGGCTAAATAGAAAGATCACAAATTAAGATGCATGTTTCACTAAAGATAATTAGTGTTTGGTTTGGGTGCGAGCGGGTCTTGATCAGTACAAAGCGAGGACGAAAGCACTAATCCCCTACTAGTTTATGTGCAGGCTCAGGTTATGATCTGCTCGGGGCGGGGCTTGGCTTGGACGTGCCGAGGCATGGAGTCCTTGGCGTTCAAGAGGAGCTACCGCATAGGCGTTCGGACTTGCGACATGGAGATGTTCGACCAAAGACTACTTGGTGGCTATACAGAGGCATAATATATGGAACAATGAAATCCTTTGTGAGCTAGAAAGATCATGAGCGTTATAGCCAATTGGCATATATGTTGGGCTATTCAGAGCCTTGTAACCTTCAGTTCATTATGAATAAAAGAGATTCTTATTGTATTCTTTGTTTCCTTCCGCTGCTTATGTTATCAATTTGAGATAAATACTATGTGAACCTGTTATCTTGCCTTGCACGAGCGCAACTCCAGGCTCGTGCGGCATCACGCCCCAGCGAGGACGATAATTCGGGTAAAATCTAGCGAGGACGAGCGATTTCCCGGATCGGGGCGTGACATCTTCAAAGAGTCTTCTGCCATTGATTGGTTGTTGTTCAAAGATTGCTTTATTTCTAGACTTCCATATGATCCATATTTGATAGAAGCAGTGCGTCACCTTGTCACGATCTCCTTCCTTCAGAAGTTCAGTGATGAATAAAGGCAGAAGTTCAGTGATGAATAAAGGAACTGTAGTAGCGTCCTGGATTTGATTTGTAATCGACTGGATTTCTAGCCATGATGTACCTGTAGTGGAACAATGAAGGATGGGATGATCAAGAGTTTCAGTATGTACCTTGTGTCACGCCTCGGTCCCGTAGGACCCATCATCCTCGCTAAGGCGTGATGTCGTATGAGCCTAGATTGCGCTCACGCAAGGCGGGTTTTATAACGGCCGATTACAACAGCTTGCGACGGGGTCGTCGCACAGAAGTTCCAAGCAGAGACATTTAATAACACCAGCAGAAACTTAAAGCAAAACACAAGTCATTCAAAGTGCTCTTTATTGATATTGAAACAAAGGTTACAATATGGCGCGAGGCCATGATTACAATCACTCAGCTCTCTCTCATCTCTTAATACAATTGACGAGCCAGCGGATGCTTCAGATAGGCGATGTCCATACATTATGTCCCATATAAGTCCAGACTCCATGCGACCGCACGCCTCAAAATGCCAAGGAACTCCATGCCTCGATGCATCCAAGTGAGCTCCGCACCAACAAGTTTCTACCTGTTTCTGCACATAAAAATTATGTGGGTGTCAGTACTCAACTGTACTAGTGGAGTGAGCTCCTCGCCCACCGATACAAAACCAACACGATCATTTACTTTCGTGCAACATGAGCCCTTTATGATTGTTTTTCCATTCTTGCCTAAGGTTCGATTTTAGGACATAGACTCTTGGCCTATTTTGTATCTCTAGACCATCATCGTGTCTTGCACTAACAACTTACTTGTACCTTGCCTCTAGACCCTTCTCGTTCCAACGACGTCAACTTATCGACTCGTGCTTGCCTATCGGCCCATATTTGGAACGCAGCAACTTGGTCATGCCATAAACTCTATTCGTGCTTCAATATACTTGAGGCAGTGCTACCACACTTAGTCTTGCCTATACTTGTGCCGTGATAGCGTGGTTGTGCCTCAACATATCGTTGTCGTGCCTCGCAACTCAACATGACTTAACCAAACTCATCTTACGGTCCATCTTGACTTAACTCTTAAAGACTCAAATCCGACTTATGCAACTCTGTGCTAACAACTAAATACTCGACGCCACATCTCGTGCCGAAGTACGTGTCTTTGCTATAGCCAAATCCTAGACTTCATACTGGTGTTGCAATCGTGTATACCTTTTCTTGACTCAGTTTGTGATGTGTTTACACTTCATTTGATTCGACCGACACCGTACATACGGATAGCCGCTCAGTACGCCAACTTATCTATATAAAAGGTCACTGGCATTAACTAGCCATCGTGGACATAGTTAGGAATAGGATAGGTCAGTCAATGCAGGTAGCTAGCCCCAATGATAGCCCACCGAATCCCTGGTTGCCTATCCAGCATCAGTTATACCGTGTTTCTTCCATGGCCGGATCGGTCTCCTGGGCCCAGGTTGTCGATCCGAAGAAACATCGTCCTTGTATACAAGTTGTCCATAACCACGCACCTACGAGACTTTATCTAGACTCAAGTAAATGCATGGCCTAATTTGTGTTATGACTCAAATCCTCTGCATAACATGCTCATAAACCATTCTTCTTTGAGGCTCCCAAACGAGGGACTGCTTCGGCGATAAACTATCGCTTCAGCTTTCCATTCTTTGAAACACCGGGAATGACTACTACATAGTCTTCCTACTTAACTTGAACAAATGTGTTCCTTGAGTGCCATAGACCGTGGCTAACTATCATTGAACCAACCGTGGCTCGTGCCTTGACCAACTTGTGTCCTATACGACACTATTCTCCAAGTCATACTTTATATGATGAGCCTTGAGATCGTGAGACTATTTGACTTGACAACCACAGAAAACATGGGGCAGTGCTTGCTATGGCTTAGTTAGCCCGACATAACTTGTTGCCTAACTCCATCGTGCAACAACTTGACGAGCAAAGGTCACATCAAGCCTTGCATTGTAGGAACGTGTCGTGCACGCGTTCGACTTTGAACAACCAAGTTCCTTGGGTGCCTAGACTTAAGCCACAAGTCGTGCGACACAACTTAACCCGTGGGGCGAGCAAAGGCTATGCCAAGCCTTAGACGATGGAA
>JANAVB010040287.1:0-41568 GCA_029216955.1 Iris pallida | reverse complement strand
GTTCTTTAGTGAATCTACCGGTTAATGCTGCTGGAGAACTCTTGGTGGGTAGTGCCCAAGCTGCTCTCGGTTATAGGTACGACCATATTGTTCAGCATATGACGGACCAGTTTCCGAGTGATGAGCCTCCGGCTAGACTGAACGCCATCAAGAACCAGTCTTTCCACTTCCTTAATGCTATGATGAACTCCGAGAAATTTGAAGGAGAGTATTTGAAGCCTGCATTCTTTTTTGGAGACGCCTTGACCGTGGAGAACGATCATGTTTTGGAGGTGTCGAAGAATTGGAGTTTTGTCTCTAACGGGATGGCGATCCGCATCTCCCAGATGGAGCGACACTTCCCGTTATCTTGGTTCAACATGCTCCCATTGGATCGGAAGATGGAGGAGACTTTAACCCCTACCAGAAGTGGGATGTTTGTGGGGAACATCCATTATAATAATAATCTGAAGTCCGTGACTGCCGGCAAGGTGCATACTAGTTGTTCTGTGACGGGGTTGGTCCCAGGTTCTTTCCTGAATGTGGTAGGCCCTAACTTCACATTTTCTACTGCCGATACTTTTATAAATCAACTTGCTCGAAAAAGCTCCTATCCTGTCGGCCGGTTGACGTTCCCTAGTTGGGTACACCCTATTCCCTTGTGGATCAATTTGTCTACTTGGATCTTACAGAAATATGAGGCCTTTTTGTGCGAGATTGGCCTTTACCATGCAATCCGAGGTACCAGTCATGGCTTGTCCATAAACAAGAAGCTGTTCATGTCTCTACTGGAAATATATAATTGCTGTACGGGGACCTTTTACACACCTGTAGGGGAGATGGGACTCGCGCTCCATGAGATGCACGCGATCTCCAAGCTTCCTTGGAAGGACGAAGCATTTGAAGCGTATACTCCCACTAATGAGGAACTCGAGGATTTGGAACGACGGTATCCTGGCTTCGTGGCTCTTTACCAGGAGATATTGTGCCATTATAATACATGCTATCAAATAACCTGAAAGGATAGTAACTCGGAAGGGAATGCTCCCTATACCAAGGATTGGGTGCACTATCTCTTCCCGGCAGATGCCTCAGGTCGAGTCACCTCTCGTCGCCCTCGATCTCGGGAAGCGGTTAAGGATTTGGTGGCGTCGACTAAGAGAGTGGCCACTACCAGTGACGGATTAGGGAGCAAGACTGACACTTTCGATTACTTTTACCAGGATACTCAAGAGCTGTCCGAGAAAGCGCTTTTGGCAGAATTTTTGATGATCTGGCTACAGAATTGTGTAGTCTCGGGAGGAGCCGGTTCTATTGAGAGAATTAGTCATAACCTCATCCTTCCGGCTGTGAAGTTAGTCTTGCGAATCAGGCTAGCTCTCCTCCCGGCCATGGTGTGTAGCATACACCGTGGCCTTCGTACTTTCACGTCCAAAGTCATTGCTCGCGACGTGACTAAGGATTTTGAACGAACTGAGCTGCCTTATCACTATTTGATGGGGTGGCTGCTGATACATTATCCGTCGTTAATGAGACCGGGCTCTGAAGACGGTGTGACTGATGATGACGCATTATCTTCCGCTATCGTGACGAGCCTTGGGAATGTGATACCATACGAGCTTGCCGGATAGCCTTGGCGAGGGCAGATATGTACCATATTTTCGCCTCCGTCCCTCGCTTTACTGCTAAGGACATAGAGGCTGTACATCTTGACGGTATTGTGCCCCCTCAACTTCTGGACGGCCAGATGCTCTTATGGCTGCGTAATATCCGTCCCGCACATCTGGTATATCGTAATCGCAATACTGTCTTTCTGGAACCTTATCTGCCTAGCAAGTTTGCCCGGCAGTTTGGATACAGTCAACTTTGTCTGGACAGCCCCAGTTCTTGTCTGGGTTATGAAGGTAGCCTTCTTGATGGTATCAGAGCTTGGCAATATTATGACTCGTTCCATACTCGTGCCATTTTTTCGGTCCCTACGATTAAGGAGTCAGTGGGGATCTTGTATATGGCGGCTTTGTATCATGTCATGGCGAACAAACCCCCGGTCGGTTTTAACCCAGGTACCAGTTTTATTGTTGGTACCGGTCTGGAGGAAGGCTCTCAAGGGGCCAAGAAAAGAAAGACTAGAGCCGAAGTGCCAGATTTGGATTCCGCTGCTGAGGGTGATAAAGGCAACAAGCATGATAAAGATGACTCTATCCTTCCAGTAGTAGACGCAGAGGTGGGTCAGTTGCATGAGATGTTGGGGGATCAGTCCCTCGTTGCGCCTGGTCCTATTTCGAAACGTAGCAGGCAAGTTTCTCCTGTAGGCAGTGTTTCGCGATCCCGGAAGCTGGTTGCGACTAGACACCGTCCGCTAGCCATAAAAGAAAGTGGAGAAGAAGTCAACCCTGCGTCAGAGGTAACAGAACTGCTCTCGATCCCTTCTTCCTTCTTTTCTTTGAGTTTTCAATCCTGATTGTCTTCGTTCCCTCTTTTAGGTGTCGGGGGAAGAAGAAGAGTTTCAGGATGTCAAGGCGGTGACCCAGAATGACGGGGACTCCCATGAGCCTGTTCCTTTTTAAGAGGATGCAGATCGATCTGTATCCCCCTTCAAGGTGACGGGGGCAGAGGACGTGACTGAGTTTAACTCGGGGATCGCGGGTGAGGGGACCATGCCAGTTGTGGATGAGCCGCAGCCTTTATGCCCCTTCCCTGGTAAGATTGGCCGAATCTTAACCTGTGAGGAAGCCTATCTTCTCTATCATCATGTCCTTCAGGTTACGTCGATTGATTGTTATTCCGGACATTCAGGTCCTGCCCCTTCAGTGCCGAGGATGGACGTCGCTGAGACAATCCCAACCGAAGGGGCATCGGTGGAAAGGAGTGTACCTCCCCACTGTCCGAGTCGTCTTGATGGGCCTTCTGGGGGCCCGAGTTTAACGGGCCAGTCCTCAGGGCAGTCGGGGCAGGGAACGATGGTCCTTGCATCATCCTCTGCTCCGATGGCTTCGAGAATCGACCTTTCTTCCCTGCCGAGCATCCAAGCTCTCCGGGCGGCGGAAGACGAGTTAGCCGCTATTCATGCATCGTTCTACTCGGACTCCGTTCCCTTGGTGGCGAGCTCTAGCGTTACTCCTCCGACGTTGCCGCTCTGGCTTCCCCTGACACCCTCCTCTGCTGAAGTTTTGAACGATGCGTTGCAGGACATGGTTGCCAGTTTTCATCGTCATTTGAAGAGGGGAATCGAGGCCGCTGTAGAAAGAGGGACCTCTTTTACCTTGGCCCGACGATGCGCCCGTGGTCAAGTAAACATCCTTAGGGATCTTCCTGATGATGCGGGGATGGCTTCGCTTCTGGAGGCAAAATTGCTGGAGGCTGATCAGCTGGTGTCCGAGCTTCGAGTATTGCGGCAGGCTGATCTGCCTGCTGTTATAAACGAAGAGCGAAATTCCCTTATTGCTGTTATAGAGAGGACCAGAGCGGCTCGAGATAAGACCAGACCGGCCGCACTGAAGGATCTCAGCGACTTAGCTGATCGGTATGATCAATTGAGTTATGCGACCAAAAACGTTGTGGCTCGGGAGGAGTCTGTCTCTCGTGAGATTACCGAGACGCGGGAGCAGATCTTTGCGCTTCAGAAGAAGTTGACTTTCCTGGAGTCTGAGCTCGAGACTGTTTGCAATGACAGGGGGCTAATTGTTCAGGAAGCTGACAGGGTTACTCAAGCTTCGACTGACCTGGAGGCTGTCTTAAAGAAATTGGAAGATGACTGTCAGGCGCTCCTGGATTTGGACAATGAGGAGCGGTTACTCCGGAAGGCTGAGCGTCGCGCCCGGCAACGGATTGAGCGGGGGACCACCTCGGTGAGAAACCGCCTCCTAGAATTGAGTAACACTGAAATGTAGTCAGTCTTTTCTTCTTCCCCTTTTTTTTAAAAGGGACGTGGTCCCGAAATATGTAATACTTCTTTTCTTCCTTCAAATAAAGAGTACTTTCAATTTTACCCTTTATTTGTATTGCCTGCTGTGCTTGCGATATTGTGGTGATGTTCTCCCCCGCATAGGGGATATATTTGTGGACCTGTTACCCATGGCGTACCTTGGTTTAGAGATAACAAGTTTTGGTCAGGATACCTGAAGCAGCCATGGCAAAGTGGTTATGGGTGCTCTTGGTATTGAGAAAAAGGAATGCCGTAGAGCAGCTGGGATCCCGGGGCATGACGAGGTGGTAGGTTTGTGTTAAGAAATTTAGCTGAGGATATTTGTGGGCCTATTACCCTTGGCATACCCTGGTTTAGGATACGGATAATAGGATGAAGGGGAACCGACATTCTTGCTCAGAGGTAACGAGGACATGGCAAGTAGGAAAGTTTTTTAAACGTAGAGTCTTCCTGCTCAGAGGTAATGAGTATATGGCAGGAGTGAACTCAACGGAGGGTATTGGTGGTCAACAGAGGACATTTGTGGTCAACAGAGGACATTTGTGGTCAACAGAGGACATTTGTGGGCCCATTACCCTTGGCGTACTCCGGTTGTGGGTACAAGTAATAGGGGATCATCATACTTACTCAGAGGTTATAAGGACATGGCAAGTATGAAGGTTTTTTCGACGGAGCCTTCCCATTCAGAGGTAATGAGGATATGACAGGAGTGGGCCCAATGAAGGAGGGCACATAGAACGACTCAGAGGTAATGAGGACATAGAAGTTCTATGTAGGGGTGATTTGTTTTTGGCGGAAATGGGACGACTCAGAGGTGATGAGGACATGGCCGTCTTGGAAGTTTATGGACCCGTTACCCTTATTATGCACTGGGAGTGCAGGTGGTGGATCATGAGGGAGGATCTCTTGTAGGAAGAAAGTTTAGTGGTATGGTTATACATGACTTTCTTTCAAAAGAGTGACCAGGATGTAAGTTCAGGGGTACCAACGGGTACATAACTCGACAATCCATGAATGTTGGAATCAAAGTGTAAGTTCAGAGGTACCAGCGGGTACATGACTTGGAAATCTGACAAACTATGAGGGTGAGTTCAGTGGTATCAGCGGATACATGTCTCAAAAATCTAGAAAATTGTGGGGTGAGTTCAGTGGTACCAGCGGGTACATGACTCGATGATCCGGAGAATGATGGGGTGAGTTCAGTGGTACCAGCGGGTACGTGACTCGATGATCCGGAGAATGTTGTGAGTGAGGTCAGCGGTACCGGCGGGTACATGATTCGAAGGTCTGGAGAATGTTGTTTAGACATAATATTTCTTCAGGAACTTGCCGTTGACGGGCAACATAAGCAAGTCTCCGTTTTGCTTGGCGAGGCGGTAAGCACCGTTGGAGAACACGGCCTCGATGACAAATGGACCTTCCCATTTTGGCTGGAACTTGCCGGTGGTCTTGTGAGTCATGACCATTGGCCTCCGGACTGCCAGAACAAGATCGCCCACTTGGAATGTTCTGATTTTGACCTTCTTGTTGAAGGCTCCTGAGATGCGTGCTTGGTAGAGCTCGATCCTTTGCTGAGCTAGGAGGCGCTTTTCATCTAAGGCCTCTAACTCTTGTAGTCGACGTCGGTAGTTATCATCCGTTGTCAATTGATAAGTGAGGGCGACGCGGAGTGAGGGTATTTGAGTCTCTAATAGGAGAACTGCCTCACTCACGTACACCAGAGAGAATGGTGTATTCTCGGTGGCTGTTCGAACTGTGGTGCGATAAGCCCATAAGCATTCGCCGAGCTTCTCATTCCAGTCGCGTTTGTTGGAAGAGACAAACTTCTTGAGGAGTTTGATGATTGTTTTGTTGAATGCCTTTGCTAACCCGTTCGCTGCCGGGTTGTACGGTGTCGAAGCGACATTCTGAATACGGTGCTTATCGCAAAACCGATAGAATGCGTGGCTTGCAAACTGTCGACCATTATCATGGATGATCCTTCGGGGCAGTCCAAAGCGGTAGATGACGTAATGCTTAAGGAAGCTGATCACGTTTGAAGTCTTAACTTCTGCGAGTGGGACAGCTTTCGCCCATTTGGAGAAGTAATCAGTGATCGCAAGTATGAAGCGATATCCTCGGAAGGAAGGTGGGGTGATTGGACCAATGATGTCCATTCCCCACGCTTTGAATGGCCAGGACGCCACCGTCGGATGTAGAAACTCGGATGGTTGGTGAATGAAGTCTGCATGGACTTGGCAAGCTTTACATTTTTCTGGCATAGTCTATCGCATCTGCCACCATCGTGGGCCAGTAGTAGCCCATTCGGCGAAGGCGGTCTTGCAATTTTGGGCCAGGCTGATGGGCCCCATAGACACCGTCGTGAGCTTCTCGTATGGCTTCTTTGGCTTCTGCATTCGACAAGCACCGGAGCAATAATCCGTCGTAGGAGCGACGATACAGCATTTTTGTCTCTACATCATAGAAGAACCTGAGAGAACGTCGTCTGATGGAAGTAGCTTCCTTTGGATTCTTTGGGAGGATGTCGTAGACGACGAAGTCGATGAACGGCTGTCTCCAGTCTGGTGCTTCGTCGACCATCTGGGCGGAATAGCTCGCCACGAATTGAACATTGTTCTTGGGGCAGACTAGTTCGTGGCCTATCACGTCAACCGAATGATGAGCGTGGTTCGGCACCGCTAAGGAAGCGGCGAGGCCTGCTAGGGCATCGGCTTCGATATTTTGGAGTCTGGGGACATGTTCGATGAAAAACCCCTCAAACGACGAGATGATGTCAATCGCTATTTGGTGATAAGGGATCATGTCTTCGTGGCGGACCTCGTATGAGCCCCGGATCTGATTAACGATTAGTTGGGAGTCGCCGTATGCTTCAAGGTATTCTACCCCCAGTTCTCTTGCAAGTTGGAGGCCAATGACCAGAGCGTTGTACTCGTCCATATTGTTAGAGCAGGGCTCTGTGAGGGAATAAGCGCGGTTGATCACCAATCCGGAAGGGGAGACCAGCACTACTCCGACCCCGACGACTATATTGCCTTTAGGTCCGGTCCTCGAAGCACCGTCGAAGAACATTCGTCATATAGCCTCGTGAGAGGTTGCATGTGAGTCGACGACCTCATCTGGGATCTCTTCATATATTCTGGTGGACTCCGAGCCTGGGTGGGCTGCTAAGAAGTCTGCCAGGGCTTGACCTTTGACTGCTTTTTATGGGACGAAGGTCATATGATAAGGGGACAGCAATATTGCCCAAGTAGCGAGGCGAGAACTGAGTGCCCCTAGTTTAGTCATGAGGACTCTGAGAGGGTTGACTCGTGAGATCACATGTATCGTTTATCCGGTGACATAGTGTCGCATTTTCTGAATGGCTAATACCAGGGCGAGACATTCCTTCTCCACAGCGGTGTATCGGTGCTCGGGCCCAATCATCATTCGGCTGAGGTAATATATGGCTTGCTCATGGCCTGCATCATTGTCTTGTGCAAGCAGAGCTCCTAGGGAATGTTCCATTGCTCGTACATAGAGCAGGAATGGTTTTTCAGGAACCGGGGCCACCAAAACTGGAGGATTTGACAAATATTCTTTGATGTTGTCGAAGGCACGCTGGCATTCCTCGTCCCATACGAATGAGACTCCTTTCTTCATGAGGTGTGTGAATGGTCGGCATCGCCCAGAGAGGTTAGAAATGAACCTCCTGATGTAAGCTAGCCTCCCTTGGAGGCCTCTAAGTTCGCGAAGATTTCTCGGGGGACCCATCTCCATGATTGCCTTCGTCTTCTCAGGGTCTACATGAATGCCCTGAGCTGTGATAATAAATCCCAAGAACTTTTCGCTGGATACGCCCAAGAAAGATTTCGTAGGGTTCATCTTTAGATTGTGGGCTCGCATCAGGTCGAATACCGTCCTCAGGTCCTGCAGATGATCTCCCTTACGGCGACTCTTGACGACGATGTCATCGACATAGCATTCCACCGTCTTGCGCAAATGTTCTCTGAAAATGATACTCATGGCTCGTTGATATGTGGCGCCAGCATTCTTTAGACCGAAAGGCATGACTGTGTAGCAGTATGTGCCAATCGGTGTTCAAAATGATGTGTGCTTTTCGTCGTCGGAAAACATCTTGATTTGGTTGTACCCCGAGAATCCATCCATGAATGACATACGTTCAAAGCCGCATGTGTTGTCGATCATGATGTCTGTGATAGGGAGGGGAAATTCGTCTTTCGGACATGCCTCATTCAGATTACGGAAGTCGATGCAGATTCGGATCTTTCCATTCTTCTTGAGGACGGGTACTATATTAGCGACCCAATCGGGATGTTGCTCCTCACGAATGAAGCCGCTGGCTATTAGTTTGTTGACTTCGGCTTCGATCGCATCCATGACGCCTGGGCGAAAGCGTCGTTGTTGCTGCTTGACTGGCTTTGCGCCCGGTCGTTTATTGAGCTTGTGGAGGGCAATATCGGGGTCTAACCCCGGTATGTCTTCATAACTCCATGCGAACACATCAATATATTCTCTGATAAGTTTTAGCTGCGATTCTCGCTCTTCGTCTGTTAGGCTTTTACTGACGAAGATTGACTTTGGAGAGGATTCACTGCCGAGGTCAACCTGCATAACCTCATCTTCGGTAGGAGGTTCTCTCTGCTCGAACCGCTTTTCCCATTGTGCATCCAGCTGTTGGGCCCACGGCTCTAGCTCAAGGATTTCGAGAATATCCTCGTCTTCTTCGTAGGCGTCGGCGAATGCCATATTGACTGACAGGGCTTGTCTAAAGATGTTTGCTGGTATCCGAGTCGGAGGTTGGTGACCCGGTTGAATATGACTGCCAGGCACATTCTTCGTCTGAACTCTCAGGGGTCGTCGGGGGGGTCACATACCCCAGTCTACATCTAGTTTTGCTGTAGTAGTCCCGTGGCTTGCCAGCCGGGACTGGGGGCTTCAGAGGTAGTCGCCGTCCAGTACCGTAATTCAAATCTGGTGTAGTCTCCAGATCATATCCCTGTTTTCGCATGAGATATTTGGACTGGGGGCTATAAAGATACAGAGGCAGTCTCCCGGCATCTGACCCAAGATCGACTTCTTTTATGGTGAAGGGGCGCGGATCGTCTTTCTGGCCGAAGATGATTGGATGGTCCCCTCCCTCGATTATTCGGTAGGCGTCTTCTGCTGGAGTAAGCTGGATTGCGGTGTACACATTTGTCACCTGTGTGTGTAGGTGAGTGCCTATACCGTGTTCCATAGCATACATTGTACATAGCTTATTGAGCTCGGTATAGTTCAAAGATAACCCTTTATTGACGAAGTAAGGTATCTTTTCTAGGGGGATTACATCATCAGCGGAGGGGACATTATTGTGGGCAGCCACGTATTTGGCTAGCTCTGGTTCCTCTTCGGCTATCCCCTGTGTAAATGAAGACTGAGAGGACGACCTAGTCAGCTTGATCTTCAGAGGTTCAACTGATGGGGTTGAGCGCGGAGTCGTTGGCAGACTAGCGACCCCCAGTTTGGTACTCGATTTGGAGCGAGGGGTGGCCGGTTCGCTAAAAGTGTTAGACCTCTGTAAAACCCCTATTTTTTTATTTTTTTTAATTATTTTATTATTATTTTATTAGACTTCAAATTTAATTTATACAATTTATGGTTTTTATTAATTATTAAAAATGACCTTAGCCATTTTTTGTGTTTTGAGCACAAGGCGACCATGAATTTTGGCGCGGAAGTTGTAGCAGTGTGCCTTGACTAATGTACCAGACATGCCGGGGGAAGCCTAGCCATGGTGGTGTCCAAACTAGGAAAATCAGGCCGAGTTGTGCATTAACTTATTTAAATTATTTTAATTAAATATTATATTATATATTGTTTTTTTTGATGACCCGGGTTGTCCAATTCAGCTCGAATTGGACCCGAACCAAATTTAAGCCCATGTGAGCATGTGGGGTGACCAAAATGGCCATGTAGGAATATTTTATGTGTGTACAAATATTTTTAAATAATTTTGAGACTTGTTGAATATTTATTGACTTTTGGTACAAAATTTATATTTTACTAATAAAATAATATTTTACAAGATGGTATAATTTTCTGGACCCACACATGGGTAAGCGGTAAAGTTCACCCATTGGGACGATTATTATTATTTTATTATAATTTAAGTTATTTCATGGAGATTAAAATATGTTCATTCTATTTAGATATTATTATTATATTATTATTATTATTTGAGTTGATTCATTAAGGATTGAATTTATATATATATATATATAGATATGCACAAATATATTAAATAATTGGATAGTTGACTTTTAAATGGTATTTGATTTTTATATAAATTTTTGGGTATTTATGGATATATATTTATTTATTTATTGAAGTTTGAAAAGATTTAGAAAAGAAATGAATAAAGAAAAGAAAGGAAAAGAAAAGAAAGAAAAAAAAAAATTAATTAAGACCACCCACGTGAGTGGGCGGGACCCCCACCCTCCTTGCTTGCTGCTTTCAGCAGCAAGCTCGCGCAAGCAAAGCCAAATGTGGGACCCTTTAATCCAAACCTATAGTATTAGGTTTTAGTTGAAAGTTGTTATAAATACAACTTTTTCTACAAACCTCAAAACCTTAGACTTCCAAAACGAAAATTTTAGCAGAGCATACCCTCTTCGCCTACGAGTTCGTTTCACCAGCAACGGAGTTGCGTGCACGACGAACGGAGCATCGGAAGTCAGCCCCGCGTCACCCACGGAGCAGTTTTTCCACTCAAGGTACCCTACTTCCCTACGACGTAACTTTTTACTCGTAACTCCGATTTTCGATCCGTAAAATGTTCTGGAAAGTAGACTTGACCCTCTTCGAGATCCCCTAGGTGGATTTTGACATGGCCAT
The DNA here is from genome assembly GCA_029216955.1 of Iris pallida. Taxonomy (NCBI): domain Eukaryota; kingdom Viridiplantae; phylum Streptophyta; class Magnoliopsida; order Asparagales; family Iridaceae; genus Iris; species Iris pallida. Next base: position 30,791 of record JANAVB010040287.1, on the reverse strand, counting down.
CCATCTTGCTCGAAAAATCGAGACGAAGTTGGAGAAAAACCCACTTTTCTGAATATTAAAAACTGTTTTGAAACACCAACTTGTCGGCCACTTTTCTCACTGTCCATTAAACTTTCATAAAAACTAATTAGAGGCAGTCAAAGACAACCTAACCGAGATTGTAACGCACCTTTTGGATTCACTTTTCATCTGTATGTAGAAAGTTACACGTTGTTAAAGTTTTCCGAAAAACTGTAAATTCTGTTTTCAAAAAGTAGAGAAACACTCCGATACGACGTCTGTCCCGACAAACCGGGCGACGTGGTCGCGCAATATACGCATCGAAAGGCGCGTATGGATGTTGTCGACGTGTGGGAACTGACGGAACCCGATTTCGTTGCATGTGCGCGACGAAATCAGTGCGTATCCGTCGGGATACCCCGTATCGACCCTTTGCAAATTAATTCACAACTTTGTGCACACTCATCATATCGCAATGAAACTTGCGCCAATGGACTCGAAATATTTTTCTGGTGCTGTGAGCCAAGTTTGGTCCGATTCTGAGACCGTTGATCGGGACGCTATTTTGGCGGGCCCACAATCCTACTTAACGGGCGATTTTGTGCACAGCCCACCGGAATCCAAAATTGGACATACCGTTGGGTTCGTCTCATCAAAACAAATCCGTAGACATATAGTTTGACGACTTTAGAGACCGTAGGTTCTGGCGCGCATTTCGGTGCAAAGCGGGTCCAACGGCGGACATCGTTTTGACCTAAAATTACGATTTTGCCCCTGTTCCAGAATTTAACTTTTGGACAGGCGTTTCCTAGGCATATCCTTTATTCCAAACTCGTTCGTGATGTTTGTTTCAGCATCCGGAGCTTCTTGGGAATTTTGACTTTCGTGTTGACGATTTTGATTGTTGGATTTTGCTGCTTCTCGCACCACCCTCAGGCAAGACACCTTGCCATTAGCTGTTTATTTATTCTAGCTCATACTTTATGCATGTTTATTATTTTCTTTATGCAAAATAAACGGTGATACATGGCATAACTGTTAGAACTCACTGTTCATTTATTTTCCTGCTATGTATTATTTTTCTCAAATTAAACCTAGAATTAAGGGACCACCTTGTGTGTTGCATTCATTGGCATTGACACGTTATAACACGAGATTGTGTGTCGCATATAGAACATGGAAGTGCGTGATTGGCTGGCCACTAGTACGTACAAGCCGTGCGATAGGAATAACCGCTAATAGAGGTTGCATGCTAGTTTGACTTAGCGGTTATAGTGGTCTTGTGTTGTGGATACAACACAGTAGGCATTGGGTGGGGAGGACAATTTCTTAGCGTATGGGCTTCGATGCACTTTCCTTGTGACCCGGACTCTCCGTTGGAGATACGGGGTTAATGACCCATGCTCTTCCTGATGGGGCCTCTGGTGCCCAAGGGGGACTACGCCGATCCTATTCAGCCAGGGCCCATGCGTAGGAAGGATTGTTCTTAACAACATTTCACTTAGAATGGTAGGCTACCCTATCCGTTAGGTACGAGTACTTTTGGTTTGGGTACTTGTATCTGACCGTGGCTTGGAACAATAACTTGTCGCGGATTAGTTCGTCACATCTTGTCCTTGTTTGGTTGTAGGTGTGACTTACTACTTCGATGAGAAGGTATTGAACCTTGTTGGGGTCCGGATACCATATTGGATTCATAGCATGGGAAGATACGTTACCGTGAATTAGTTTACCATCTCCTGTCCTTGTTTGGTTGGGGGGATGGTATGCTCGTTCAGTAGGTGCGTATTGGAACATGTTATAATTCGATTTACTTATTTATTTGAGCAATATTTATTCAGTTTATATGGCATGCTATTATGTGTCTTGTTACGTCCCTCTGAGGACCTGGTTGTCTTGCCAGGTGTGTGCTATTGTCTTTCGCAGGTGCTCTAGCTCTAGCCGTGCTCATCGCTATTTCTTCGAGGATGATTGCATTTGGATCGTCTTCGCTTCGCTCGCCACTCATTTCATTTTCTATGTACTTTTTCCTTTACTTGTTGGTAGTAGATTTGTCTCCGCCCAACATTTTGTATCAAGACAATTCATTTTTATTATATGATTCATTTATTTGTGTGGATGAGATTAGTTATGGTTCTACTGTATTTTACAGCTTATGTACTCATACGAGGTTTCCATATATTAGAGTGTACTTCGTATGAATACAGCTGGCATGTCTACGTTCCTAGTCCTACGTATTTTGGGACTGGGGCGTTACAACCTCGCATCGAGGTGACGACCCTTCTTAGGAAGGCGTATCGTCAGTGGTTTATCGGAGGGATTGAGTTTCTCCGTTTGGGGTTGACCAACTCTCTGCAGTCTGATTGTCAATGGCCCTGTTGTGGGTCTCGGCACTTGGCCGGACCTCGGCAGCCGGATTATCATCTGCTCTTCCTGTGCCGAGAGGCTGATTGCGTCCTTCCGCAGAGTGGCAGCAAGGGGTACGGACTTGCCCAGTTTGCGAGCTTGGAGATGGATCATCAGGGGTTCCTCTAATCCCGTGGCTGCTTCGGTACTAGTTTGTTCATTTCCTTCATCAAGGTGCCTCTTCGACTTTTTGTATAGGCAGGAGTCCGAGTAGTAAGATTCGACCCCTTTGAAGGGATCGATGTCACCAAATTTCGTCTTCACGAAGCCGTGTTTGTCGACATATTTGAAGCACTGGTGTAGTATGGAAGGCACGATCATATAATCGTGTATCCATGGGCGCCCCAAGAGGATGTTGTAAGAAGTGTCTACGTCTATGACGTAGCAGGTGACTTCGGATTGGAGGTCGCCAATCTGACACTTCAGACGAATCTTCCCAATAGGGTAGCTCCTGCCCGAATTGAAACCGCTGATGGCGGTGCTTGTAGGTGTCAGGCGGTGTATTAGGATACGGAGATGATGTAGCAGACTCTTCAAGATGATGCTTATGGAAGAGCCAGGATCAATGTGCATCCGATCCACCTTTACGTCGCCGATGTATCCCGTGTAGTATAATGGGCGATCGTGCAGATTAGTTTTGATGAGCATATCCTGTGGAGTGAAGACGATGTTGGGCATTGCTCCCGTACAGGCACTGTCTTGGAGATCCGCAGATGAGTCCTCCCCAGTGAGGTTGGATTGAGCTAGATAGGCATCGGCATTTTGGAGTGCTTCGCTCAATGCAATACGAACGTCTTTGGAGAGCCTTAGGAGTTCGTACAGTGACAACTTGGCCGGTGTATTAGCCAATTGTGCTAAGATGTCAAAGTTGTAGGGCCTCTCTAGCCCTTGAGCTGCTTCTTTTCGGAGAGATTTGTCGAAGCGAGTCTCCCTCGGTCTAGGCTTGTCGGTCGTTGAAGGCTGAGCCGGTCCCGGAGCATCAGTTGTAGTAGGTTGATGATTCTCAGCTGGATTGTCAACCGTAGGTTGGGATTGTGCTCCGGATCGCGTGACGACGGCTGTAGCTTCCTCGTTGTTTGTTGAGATTGTGTGGCAGGTCCTGACTTTTCCACTTTTCTTCTTGTGAATGGGAGGCGTCGTGGACTGAGTCACCTCGTGGACCAGGTCCGGATGGACCCACATGATTTCTCCTCGCGATGTGGTGAGAGGTACTAGACTGGCAGTTTGATCTCGAGGAGGTGGAAGATTGGTAATCTCCATTGTCGTCAGAGGGATGGGAACCACCCCGTCTTGAGTTTTCGTCGGAAGAAAGCTGTCGAATTGTACGGACACCATATTGGCTGCCACGGTTACCTCTTCGAAATCGATGGCCAGAGCGTTCGAATCGATGAGGTTTTGGATGTACCATTTCAGCTGGTAGCAATCGTGTGTAGCATAATGGACATAGCGATGATAATGGCAGAACTTTGGGTTCTCCAGATCAGCCGGCCGAGGCTCCCGTCTTGGTGGAGGAAGCTGAATTCTATCTCCTTGTATGAGCATGTCCAAGATAGGCTTGACGTGGCCGTCTTCAAAAGAGTAAGTGATTTGAGGCCATTGTTTGTCTGCTGACTTTGGTTCAGGTTTTTATGCTGTGTCGGCCACCATAGCCTGCTTTCCCTTGTCGTCCCGATTGTTGGAGGGGCTACCCCCATTATCGTTGTTGGGACGCTTGTCCTTGTTTTCTCCTTCCGAGATGTGCAATCCCAGTTGGCGAGCCTTCTTCAATCTTTCTTCGGCACTTGTAGCACTGATGATAAAAGCCTTCCAGTCCTTGAATTGACTTTCGCCCATCCAGAGACTTATTGTTGGGAGTAGTCTCTTTTGGCAAATTTCAATCAAGGAGGAATCCGGATTACCAGATGGTAACTTCATTGTGGTTTGACAAAACCGCTCAATGTAATTCCTCGTCAGCTCTTTCTCTCCTTGGACGACGTCCATGAGGGTAGACATTGTGACGTCCTGCCCTACCTCATAGAATCTTTCCAAGAACAAGCGTTTGAAGCCAGCGAAGGAGTGGATGCAGTTGTCTGGCAGGTTGCGGTACCAGTCGAAGGCGACTCCTTCCAATGCCCCGATGAATAATCGCGTGAGGATAGCGTCATCATGGGGCAGATGGTCGGTGGTGACCTCAAAGTAAGTGATGTACCGACTTGCTGAGGTCTTGCCATCGTATGGATTGATATTGAATGGCTTATATCTTGGTGGGAACGGAACATCCCTCCATTCAGCAGGATATGGTTGCCGCATTCTGAGGTCTTGAGAGTTTTATCGGGCGTGGAACATGGCTCGGAGCTCCTGAACCTCTCTTCTTACTTCTCGGGCCTCGTCTGTCGCGGTTGGGGCCGTTATTTTGGAAGGATTATTGCCCGAGTTCGGTGCCGCTGAATTTGAATCTATATTGATTGCGGGACCCGCGCTTGTTTGGCCAGGTGTCACTCCCTGCGAGGTAGGAAAAGCTGCTTTGATCTCGTCTACAGACTTGACCAAGGCGAGCAGTATGGCCTCCAAAGTGTCGATACGTTGGCGATCACTGGAACCACCTTGATTGCTGTCCGTCATGAATACCGTCCTTACATGAGGAGTGACGGAAGGAACGATGGAGGATCTGCCCTCCGAGTCATACCCATGCATCGAAAAATCATCGGGATATGTGGGAATGTTCTCTTCGGGTTCGAACTCGGAAGGAATAGTACCCCCAACTTCGGAGCTTGTTTCATTTAGAGTCATCAGCATCCGTTGTACCTGATGGGAGAGTTGTTTCTCCGGGCTTGTCTCCTTGAACATCGGATTATTGTGGATGTTCGGAGGAGTGCTACCCCCAGTTCCTACGGCCCCCAGCGATTTTGTCTTTGAACAGGTGTGTTGGTATACTCCGGTGGAGGACAACCGTTTAGACGACAATTTTTTAGCTGTAGTGGTTGATACCTTCGGGCTGGAGATGCTCGTCTTCTTCCCTCTCCTCTTGGCGGAGGCTTTCTGAGTGGAATTGTAGGAGACAACAGGAGGTGCCTCGTTCTCCGAGCTCGGATGCTGTAGTCTTTGGAAGACGGACGTCCGGTCTTCTGTCGCTGTCGCGTTGTTGCAACAGCAGTTGAGGATGATTTGGGCGCAGTGACGTCCGTGTGAGGACTCTTTGCACACTGAGGCCCCTTCTCTTCCCTTGCGTTTGTGGAGGATAATCTCACGCAGGTCAGAGGAACCACTCTGTCCGTTCGCCGCCATGGGCTGGACTCGAGTGGTTCTGTACAACTTTCCATCAGAGGCCCGCGTGATAACCAGCGGGACGCCCCGATAGTCAGAGGTTGGGACAGCTGATTGGGCTTGGTGAGCCCGCGCTGCCCTAGACTTCCTCCTTTTAGCACTTGTGGGTGCGTAATAGGAGGAGTCCAAGTTGGATACCGCAGAGTCTAGGTTTATCGTTCAGAGAACCATCAGAGTCAGGACCGCATGAGAGACGGTCGAAGACTGATCGATAGAAGCGTAGAACGGACGCTATGCGGCTAGCATTGGGTACCGTACAGGCTGTCTGCATGCGGTTGTCTTCTGCTGTCGGATGAGTTATTCTTGTGCGACTGGGAGCCATGACCGTGCAGGCTGGCCGCATGCGTTTGGCAACTGTGGTCGTATGGGTTTTCTGCAAGCGATTGACTTCCATAGCCGCATGAGTTTCATCCATGTGTTTGGCGACTGTAGCCGCATAAGTTATGCGACTGACAGATGTGGCCGCATGAGTTTTCTTCATGCTGGCTGGCGGATGTAGCCGCATGAGCTTTCTCCCTGCGGGTAATACCCTTTTGCGGCTCGGATCGCATAGAGTTCCTCTTTGCCTCTGCAAGTCCAGCATATAGTATTTTCTTCTGCCGGACTTGGGGACAGCAGAGTTGTCTACGGTCTGAAGTGGGGCCGCGGGGGAGTCTTTCTTCGCCGTCTTGAGCAACAGAGGGTATCCCATCGAGGGCTTGGGGAGGAGCAAATGATTTTGGCCTCCACTCTTTGCGAGCCTTCGTCCCGCGGGTATGCTTCTGGACCGAGCCAGCGCTTCCTTCGGAGAGCATCTCTTCAAACGCCTGTTGGTCGAAGTGGACGACCATCTTTTGTTGCGTGGAGCCAATTTTGGCTGCATCCGATTGCGTCACCAACTCCTCAGGCCGTAGAGAAGTTAGTCCCCAGCAGAGTCGCCATCGTGTTTGCCATAAAATATAAAAGAACAGAACAATTATCGGAGGACCGGACTTTCACTTCACATTACAAACTCGCTTATACAAAGAAAGCCTAGGGACGAAAACCTAGGTACAGCAGTCTAAGTACAATTGTTTATTTTAGATTCTAGGGAGTGACGATAGAGGCTCGAGAAGGCGACGGCAGCCCTGTCTTATTCCTTGGACGATCGGTATGCAGCCTTGGCTCCTGTGAAAAGATGGTTGGCGTTGATGAAGAAATGCTCTTCTTGCTCTCCCTCTTATTGCTCTTCTGGCTTCTCTCTCTCTCTGTGTATTTTTCTTCTCGGACTATGGGGGGAGTCCCTCTGTATATGCGTATTTTTCTCTGATATTGTATATATCTTACAAGGGAATGGCACCTTGCTATTTATAATAGTGGGATGTGATCATTAGGGTTGCCAATGATTATTTCCTGGAGATGGCGACGGTCCGTGGATTGGTCAATCTAGGCCGTTCGTTTTTGATTGTGACGAATCCGAGCCATTGAGTGTAGATTACACCAAATCCTATTAGCAATTAATGCTGATTGGAATAATCTTCCTCATAATGATCTTCTGATATCTGCGAATAAATTAGATTTATTCTTCTGCCACGTGTCCCAAATTATTGGGATTTGACCCAATCTTTGATTGCAGTAAATCTGAGAGATTAATCGGCTTAGGACGCGTGTCCTAGGATCCACTGGGGGGATCTGGACCATATGACGAGTGAGCCGCATATGACTCTGGGCCGCATATGTTTAGGGCCACGTGTCAGGGCTGCCTGGGTAGTGACCCTCACTTGAGCCCTTGAATCACAGAGAGGTAATCGTTATGAGCCGCATAGGGATACATCCACCTGAGCCGCATGGACACGATCCTCTTGAACCGCATGAGAAATCCTTACTTGAGCCGCATGGGGCTTCCTCGGTCTGAGCCGCATAGGACAGGTTCACTCTGAACCGCATGAGGAGTCTTTGGTCGAGCCGTATGAGGTTGTCTTGGCCTGAGCCGCATAGGACGGATTCATTCTGAACCGCATGACGAGTTCTTTGCTCGAGCCGCATGAGACTTTCTCAGCCTGAGTCGTATAGGACGGTTTCACTCTGAGCCGCATGAGAAGTGAGCCGCATACGAACGCCCACGTGGCAAGGCCACGTGGCATTTTCATGGCTCTCGGGAGATTTGTGTCAGAGATTTCTTTTCTCTTCCCTAGAAATTCGTCATTATGACAGAGTCATAATTGCTTCTTTTCGTGTCAGGGCTGTCACTTTTTCAGAGTTGTCAGCCGTCAAACAATTAATACGAGATGACAGAGGAGAGGGCTGTCCTGCCACGTGTCTTCTGAGCCGCATGGGATGTCTTAGACCGAATAGCCCTTCATGCCGTATGACTCTCTGAGCCGCATAGGATGTCTTGGACCGCATAGCTCCTTATGCCGCATGACTCTCTGAGCCGTATGGGCTTTCTGAGCCGTATAGGGTTCTTTGGCCGCATGAGTATTTTCTTTAATTTTTTCCATGCTTATACAATCTCGTGCAAGGTTCTGCACGTCTCCATAATCAACGGAGCATTCGTCGTCATCGACGACAAAATCTACTGCAGCATTATCATCAAAAGCATAAGTAGCAGCATTTGTAACCTGTCTTTCGGCATATAGTTCACCTTGCGATGACCACAGGCCGTAATCACGTACGAAACCCTTACGGATCAAATGATCTCTTACACTCACCACTTCTTCGTAACGTCTATTGCGACAATTACGACATGGACACTTGATTTTGTTACCCGCCCATAAACTGAGCTTTGCTCATGGCATACTTAAGAAACACTTCCACGCCTGCCTGAAAATCGTCACTCACACCTATTCTGCTCTCGTGTTGTCGTTTGTACATCCATGTACGATCAACGAATAACGATCCATCACAGATTGATGTAAAAATCTGTATAGTAAGACAAACTAAACAGAATTAGTATATAATCATGTAATTGGTGGATCCGCTAGTATTCTAGCTCGAGAAGAGAAAAAATCTAAGCACAGTTGTTACTAATAGTTCGATACCGATAGTACGATACCGATAGAGCGATACCGATACCGATACCGATAGTTCGATACCGATAGTCCGATAGTTCGATACCGATACCGATAGTCCGATACCGATTATAGGTCAATTAATCAATTACAATTAGCGACCGATCAATGACGGGTTTTAGCCAAAAAAAATCCGTCGGCAATCAGCTCGTCGCTAATAACGGTCCGTCGCTACGTAGTCGTGAAGCGACGGAATAGCGACGGCTTTTCGACTTCACAATACGAAGCTTTAGCGACGCATTTTCGACGGACTGTCGTCCATTTCAAGTATTAATTACTGAACTGTGTAGACAATAGCGACGTAAAATTCTATCGGTAATCCATCGTAATAGCGTATCAGAGCGTATCGTTCCGTCGCTAATCCGTCGGTAGTCCACTTCTAGGATATGGGAGCTATATCCTAAATATCTAGTCTAAAATTAACTTGGTTAGGATATTAGAGTGTCCTTACTATCTAGCAAGCACTACCTTAGTCTAGTCACACTAGCATTAATTACCTATAATTCCTACCATGTCTACACTCACACATTACACCCCAAGCCGTCCTGCATGCTAATAGGCATGGTAGGCCTGCCTTTTCATTCCTCACTCTCTAAAGCACACATACACATATATATGTATATCACAGTTAGATGTATAGATAATATACATCTATATAGAAGCACACAACTGACTTATGCAGATGAAGAACTCGTACTGTCCTTGACACAGTGAACATATATACACCATGAACCCAAACTCCATATTCACATATACTAATCCAAACACCACCAAACTAATGGATAACACCAATATGGATAACACATTATTTAGCCAATATAAACTCAGATGAATTTGATAAGCAAAGCCCCCCGCCGCCCCCGACCAAAGCCCGCCGCCCCAAGCCCGCCGCCCAGCCCCCGACGCCCCCCCCCAAGCCCGCCGTCCAGCCCCCGACGCCTCCGCCCCAAGCCAGCCGCCCAGCCCCGAATGTCCCCAAGCCCGCCGCCCCCGTTGTCCCTACGTTGACACCGCGACAGAGAAAGAGAGAGAGAGAGGGGGGATTACCTTCGGGAGAGAGAGAGGAGAGGACGCCGATGCCGTTCACCCAAGCCGAGAGAGAGTGAATTTGGGGAGAATGCTAAAAGTTCCCCCCGCCTTTTCATTTTAAGTCTGGAATATAAAATTAGCGACGGACACGCGACTGCTAGTTATCCGTCGCCAATTGGTCGCTATTATTGATACTGCCGACTGAATATCCGTCGCTACGTCGCGAAGAAATGTCCCTCCAATTCCTACACAATTCCCGCCAAATAATCGACTACGTAGCGACTACTGACGATCCGTCGCTATATCTTCGACATCTAGCGACGGATGTGCGACCTTTCCTCCCCCTAAAATTAAAATAAAAAATGGCAAATACGTGTGGTCGGTAATTAGTCGGCGAGCGGCCACTAGGCCGTCGCTAACGCCGACTGAAAATTTCGGTCGCTAATATCCGTCGCTAATTTACTGTATTTTGGTAGTGTTTCCTGTTCTTTCTACCATAGCACATGATCTACTGATGGTCCCGGTGTCTACGGTAGCATCAGAGTCCTATTTTAGTGCAAGTTCAAGGATGTTGAGCGATAGGAGGAGCCGATTGAAGCCCGATATCTTGGAAGCACTAGTGTGCGTACAAGATTGGATGAAAGCCGATAAAAGAACCGAAAACCAGAAAGAAGAAGAAGATCATGATGTCCACGAGCTGGATTTGGAATCGCTTTCATTGCATGAAGGCGAACACAATGAGGCTACAGTGCAAGGTATTAGGTATGTACATTTAAACTTATACTTTTATACTTAAAATTTTCAATTTTAACTTACACTTTTAAATTTTAACTTATACTTTTAAATTTTACTTATACTTTTCAAATTTAACTTATACTTTCAAAAACTATTTTTATTTTAAAATTAAAAAAATATTTTTACTCCGCCTATGCCAAACAAGCATTTGCCGGTCCCAAGCCCGGATAAAGGAAGAGGGAGAAATTTTTTTTTTACTTTTACCTTTTTTTTCAAAATTAAATTACAAAAATTTTTTGTAAATAATTTAACAAAAAAACTTTAAATAAAGTAAGGAAAAGAAAAAAAACCATCAAAACCGGGCCGGCCCGGTTCAACCGGCCCGAACCGACCCAGGCCCGGCCCGGCCCGTGGACTGGTTCGGCCGAGACCGACAACCCACTGGTCCGGTCTGGTGGGTCGGGCTGGGCTTATAAGCGCTGAACGGGCCAGGCCTGGCCCGTTTGAAACTAAGGGCCGGTCCTGGACCGGCCCGAGCCCGGTCTGGCCCGCCGAATTCGGCCCGTGGGCCAGCTCGGACCGGACCGTATGCACCTTGAGCTGTAGTGAGTCAGTTGACAGATCAATTATTGCAAGCAAGTAAGTTAGTTGAGACTTGAGAGACTGATGATGAATCCCTATCAATAATTCTGCAGTATAAACCTATAAGGCCATCTTCAATGGGCAAGGGCAGAACCAGAAATCAGAACGGTGATGGACTGGAGTGGATTAGAATAAACTAGGTATAGCCGTACTCACAAAAATTTACCTAAAAAAATTTATATATGGAAAAAAATAAAAAAATTTGGGGTGGGCTGGAGCCCACCCCAACCCTTCATTAGTTCCGCCCATGCCAATGGTGGTTTCTATCTTCCCTGTTTCTATGGGAAAAATCTAGTTTAGAATTTTTTCTCAATGATGGTTTCAATCATCATTTCTATCCTAAGTAGCAATTATGTAGGACGGAAAATTTTTATGAGCGTTTCTACATGTATAAACTCTCATAAAAATTCTCGATCTCTCATGGCAATTATTATTAGGTCCCAAACCATTAAATTGATCATTTATTTTGTGATGCATATGATAGAAATGGACAACAATTGAAAATATTTTTTTTTTGTATAATTTTTCAAGTAGGATAGAAACTCAATTTTAGAAATCACCATTGGAGATGGCATAAGGTCGTCCATGTGATATTTCCAAAAGGCTTTTTCTATGGGCACCACAAGTTTTACTGGGGGCGTCATTTTACTAGGGGGCGTCCCAGGTTTGAGGAACTTTTACTGGGGGCGTCCCAAAAATTACTTGGGGCTATCCCACCCCCCCAACCCCTCTTTCATTTCATTTTCATTTTAAAATTCTCTCTTCAAAACCCTCTCAAAACCCTCTCTCAAAAATTCCTCTACTCTCCAAAACCCTAACACTCTCTCCATTATCCACTCTCCAAAACTCTCTCTCAAGAACCCTAAGTCTTCCAAGATCATCAATGGCACCGAAGAAGAACCCGTCATCACAAGCTAGGTATGTTTCCTAATTATTGTATAATTTATTTTACATTTCAAAGTACATTTCGATTCTTTGAGAAATCTCTTAAATGTCATTATAAATTAGGTTAGAATAATTCAAAGTACATTTCGAAATCGAAATATCATTTTTTATTTTAAACGTAACCTAACTGTTCGTCTGGTCGTCGTCCCTAAGGACTGCAGACGACGGGGCAGTCCTACTGTCAAAATGGACTGCCATGTAGTAGGCAGTCCTGTTATAAAACAGGACTGCAGACACCCTGGCAGTCCTGTTATAAAATAGGACTGCCATCTCTCTGGCAGTCCTGATAGAATGATGGACTGCCAGGAGCATGGCAGTCCTGATGTCAACTTCACAATTTTTTTTACATCCATTATTTAATACTAACCCTATGTTGTCCTGTAGTCCTGTGGCCGCTCCCAAAAGAAAGCGACCCCCCCACCACATCCTTGCGCAGGGAACGTAGTGAGCGGCCTCGACCTCTTGAGAGACCAATCAGAATTTTGGAACCGCAGCGACAAGGGGAACAACCACACTCCCATTCTCGTTCGAAGCAACGAGGTCCTCCTAGTCCTCGTCTTCTTCCGATGACGTACCTATCAGCCAAATTCTAGGACGAGGTGGTTCTGGTGCCGGTCCTTCTGAGGATCCTGTCCGTACGTCTGGTGTCGGTCCTTCTGAGGATCCTGTTCGTTCGGCTGATGTCGATCCTTCTGAGGAGGAGGAGGATGTTCGTCCCCCGGGTTGCTCAATGTTGTTGTCGTTCGACAACCACATTGCTTATGATATGGAAGAATCCGATATGTATATTATGTTTGTAAGTTTTCGTTTATATATATATTATATGTTTGTAAGTTTTCGTATATATTATATATATATATATATATATATAATATATATATATATGTATATTTCATAATCGTATTTTTATTATCTTGTACGACATACAGGAGAGCTCTCGTATTCTTAGGGCTGTGAGTCACGGGCGGAAGTGTGTTGCTTGGTCTCTTCACCATTTACCCGAGGACGTCCAGAACAAAATATTTCCTACCGGTCTGCATAATTTGGCTAGATATGCCTACAAGACGCAGGACAGTGCTCTCATATCGGCCTTTGTGGAGAGATGGCATCCGGAGACGAACACATTTCATCTCCCAACTGGGGAGATGACCATTACCCTGGATGACGTCTATCAGATATTGGAGTTGCCGGTGGAGGGCCGCGCCATGACAAATGAATATTTATGTACCGAGAAGGATCTCGAGTGGTATGATCGTATAGTGATTTGTAGAAGCGAACCTTGGGGGGAGGCCACTACCTTTACAACCCTGTCGGACTTCAAGAAGTCGTACGACATTCCTCTGTCATGGTTAGTGGAGAATTTCAAAGGCCCGCAGGATTGGGATGATGAAACTGTTGAGAGGGTGGCCCGGGCATACATGCTCTTCATACTTGGATCAGTTGCCATTCCAGATAAGTCGGAAACCTCTATACATGCTAGGTATCTCGCGAACCTATCTGTTATAGACGACGTAGGAGACATATCCTGGGGCAGCGGTATACTTGCTAACCTTTACCGCGAGCTTGGTATAGCTTCCCGTGTCGGGACCAAGACCATGGCGGGATGCCAGACTCTACTCCATGTAAGAAAATTTCTAACATTTTAAACTAATATACTAGCTAGATATGTTGTTAATTTACTGACTAGTTATTTACAAATTGTATAGGCTTGGATATACGAGCACTTCCCGATGCTCAGGAGGGGTGAGCTGAACCCACGCTATGAGGAGCACCTTCCTAGAGTGTGTCAATGGAAGCCAACTCAGCTAGAAACTAAGAGTCATGAAACGCTGGTTTCCATTCGTGATGCTCTGGAAAATTTGGTGCCAGAAGAGGTTAGTTGATAGCGCGTAGATAGCGTAGACTATTTATGGTATGTTTTTTTGTTGACTATTTTCTTTTAACTTTTGTCCTACAGATAGTTTGGCACCAATACCGGGATCTCCGGCAACAAAATCGCCATCTGCAACCAGTATCTATTTCATGGTATGATCACATGCTATGATATTACTGAGCCTTATATGCCTGATAGAGTACTGCGTCAGTTTGGCCTCGTACAAACCGTGCCGCAGCGCACATTAAGGTTATTAGAGCCTCCGGGTGGGACCCAACCTTTGGACTACAAGCCGCCCTATTTCGACTGGGTGACCGACTGCTACTCGAGTGGCAACGACATTTGCTGGAGGAAGAACTTCGATAACCGGTGCAGGAGATGCACGACTACAGCGACGACTACATGCCGTACTACTTGGCAGTCGGACATCCTAGGTTGTCGAACCCTAGAAATCCAGGGCCCGTTGCCGTTGGAGCTCTAGGACCTCTGCCTTCAAAAAATGTCCTGTATGCTTCATTGGTCAGGATGGTAAGTTTATAAATTATAGTTTGTAACTAATTTCAAAGTGAACTCTCTTCATTGACGTTTTGTTATAATTGACAGGCTACTCGGGTGAAGGCTTTGGCAAAATCCATCGATCGGGCTGCCAGAACGATGAATGTGTTAATGTGGCGAACCAGTTGGATCATATCGACGACACTGTCGACTTTCCTTTCATGCAAAATCGGGAGGCGCGTACGAAGGCCCGGCATTATCACTGATTTGATTTTGATGTTGTATTTGGAAATTGTAATGTTTAACTTGTTGGATATTGTGATGTTTAACTCTATTATTTTGGAAATTGTTATGACTATGGAATTGAGGAAATTATGATGTTTAAGATGTTTAATGTCATGTACATTCAGTGAGTTTAATTGTCATGTACATTCAGTGGATTATGATGTTTAAGATGTTTAAAATGTTTAACTTGATTATGAAAACTCACACACACAGTAAGTTTTCATCAGGACTGCCAGACCACTGGCAGTCCTAATGTGAATCAGGACTGCCAGTGGTCTGGCAGTCCTAAGCAAAACTCTCTGTGTGTGAGTTTGAACTCACACACAGTGAGTTTTCATCAGGACTGCCAGATCACTGGCAGTCCTAATGTGAATAAGGACTGCCAGTGGTCTGGCAGTCCTAAGCAAAACTCTCTGTATGTGACTTCAAACTCACACACAGAGAGTTTTGCTTAGGACTGCCAGACCACTGGCAGTCCTAATCTGAATGAGGACTGCCAGTGGTCTGGCAGTCCTGATGAAAACTCACTGTGTGTGAGTTTGAACTCAAACACAGAGAGTTTGCTTAGGACTGCCAGACAACTGGCAGTCCTAATTCACATTAGGACTGCCAGTGGTCTGGCAGTCCTGATGAAAACTCACTGTGTGAGTTTTAACTCACACACAGAGAGTTTTGCTTAGGACTGCCAAACAACTCGCAGTCCTCATTCACATTAGGACTGCCAGTGGTCTGGCAGTCCTGATAAAAACTCACTGTGTGTGAGTTTTAACTCACACACAGAGAGTTTTGCTTAGGACTGGCAGACAACTGGCAGTCCTCATTCACATTAGGACTGCCAGTGGTCTGGCAGTCCTGATGAAAACTCACTGTGTGAGTTTTAACTCACATACAGAGAGTTTTGCTTAGGATTGCCAGACCACTGCCAGTCCTCATTCACATTAGGACTGCCAGTTGTCTGGCAGTCCTGATAAAAACTCACTGTGTGTGAGTTTTAACTCACACACAGAGAGTTTTGCTTAGGACTGCCAGACAACTGGCAGTCCTCATTCACATTAGGACTGCCAGTGGTCTGGCAGTCCTGATGAAAACTCTGGTGTGAGTTATCATCAGTTTTCACAAGTCTTCAGCCAAATTTTTGACACGAGTAGCATTTTACACAAGTATGATATTTCAATAGCTGACAGGAAAAGTTAAAAATAAAAAACATATATTTGGCTTCACATTTCAAAATGATATACTTTAATGTTTACAAAATGGGTAATCCATATACAAAATGTTTACAAAATGGAACCATCCTCTGCCTTCAGAATGTGAAAACTTCATTCAGTCGATTTCGACGTCGTGGCCAACCGGTAAGTCTCTTGGCTCCTCCATCTGCAACAGTCTACAATGATTGATTTGCTGATCAAAAGGCCCGGTCCAGGACTTCGCTTCTGCCGGTGCTAGTTTGTACCAAACTGTTGTAGGTGGAGGAATCGGAGAATGACCGATCATCCTTAGTATGACAAAGTGTTTGATTTGACTATAGTACATAGATTGCTTGTCTGTGCTCCGCCGGAGGAGCACATCGGGAAAAAAAAAGTATGCGGGAAAAACCGCCGAAAAAAGTACAACAGGGATCCGGTACCGATTAGCAAATAAATACAAGGCAGACGGGACGGACATGTAGTGGTCTGGCCCGGTAACACTGTCAGTGCAAGGAATACTTGTCAACAAACTTGCAACTGTTTCTTCGCTTAGGATGCGGGAGTATAATGGAAGAGACTCTCTAATTCCTCGTACAGCTCCTGCCTCACTTGCCTCCATCCGTCTTTGTCAGAATAACCGAGATGTATTGCAAGCACATGAAATCCGCAATGGCCATCCCCCGGGACATCAACAATAGACCAGATGTAACTGCGAATCTGGATGAAAATTGTGGATATACAAACATCGTTTGACTTTCCACAGTATCTTCGTTTGCAATATCTGTTTTCTCCTTTTTCCGGCGAATGACAAGCTTGCTCTTCGTGCAGGCGGAACTTGCTCTAAGCTTCGTTCAATATGCTCAAAGGATGATGGATCTCTTTTGGTTGACTCAAGCCTTCTCTTCTGTGAACTACTCATTCTTGTTGGAGGCCTGCCCTTAGGATTGGAAATAATGGACGGCTCGTGCATTCTTGTAGTCACCGGACAGGCAAGTTCTTGGATTTTAACCTCAAGGCACTCCCTCTGCTCCTTCTGAGGCACACCACCGTGCGTGGAGAAGTTTCACTTGTGGCAAGGAGAAGAAATCACCGTGTGTCTTCACCACGGGCATTATAGACAACTGCCTCCAACGTTCATCGACAGCAAGAACTGGAATAGGAATGGACTGACGACGATATTCATTAATCTCATGGCCACAAGGGAGGCCGAGTGTATGTCGATGTACACACCCGCAAACCTGAGGATCAAAGCCGACAAACTTTGACCTATCAATCTCTTCAAATATGAAATCCAACGCCTTGTGAGAAATGACACGCATTAAAGAATCCAAGAGGACTTCCTTTCTATGCTCATGCTTGACAATATTTAAGCTCATCTCAAATGATGCCTTGATTTCGTTCACCGTCCGATCTATTGATATATGCATCGCTTGCCAAACCGAAACAAAGTTGCCTTGGGATGACTTTAAATGCCTCTTTAATACTGAGTGTGCTCCTTCGACACGGTTGGTAGTTGTCGTACCGTAATGCTTCACCACATTCGTCCATGCTAAGACGAATTGTTCTTTGTGCGGTTCAAGCCATGTTTCTTTGATGTAAGAAATGCAAGCCGGCTCCCTCCCCTCCCACTTCTCCTTGAATAAGTACCATGCGGCGGCGTAACTGTCTATCGTGCTGGCTCGCCATACACAATTCCAGTCATGGTTGAATTCGTCAAAAACTTGCATGTCAAGTTTACCATCCACTTTCCGAACTTCAACTTACATTGGGATTGTATATTACGATTTACATGAAATGTGCATAGCAATGTATCAGCTTGAGGAAACACAATCCGAATAGCATTCATTAGAGCATACTCTCTGTCGGTAACAAAAACCGAGGGCTCTCTCTGACCGGTGTAAAGGGTTTTCAGTTTCTCCAACGCCCATGTGTAGTCTTCAACTTTCTCACTCTTCATGAAGCAAAAAGCAACTGGAAATATTTTCCATGTAGAGGTGAAGCCGACAACATGAAAGAGAGGCATCTTGAACTTATTGGTCTTGTACGTGCAATCAAGAACTAACACGTCGGCGAAAGACCGAGCCAAATGTGTGCAATCGGGATGAGCCCAAAAGAGTGAAATGACTTCATTGCTCTGGGGATG
Organism: Iris pallida; assembly: GCA_029216955.1. NCBI lineage: Eukaryota > Viridiplantae > Streptophyta > Magnoliopsida > Asparagales > Iridaceae > Iris > Iris pallida. Next base: position 12,719 of record JANAVB010040287.1, on the reverse strand, counting down.
TCTTCTATGGTGCTCAACATAATGATTGTCTCCAAGCAACTTCATCACTTCTTGCATCGCCATTCTCGATTTCGACCGAATGGCGTTAGAAGAAGATAGGGCGTTGTATATTGACTTCATTGTAGACTTGTTCTTCTCATCTTCATGTCGTATGACGGAATATATTTGTCTCGGTGCAACTCCGGAATTGGACAAGTCTTCCACTATCTTCTTCTCCGTAATGTTCAACCGTCCGACATACGGATGACCCAATAGTTTCGGCAATCTCGTGGTTGTGGATTCCATTCATGACTTGGACTGTCCACTTCGCTTCTTCATCCTTTCTAATATAGACTTTGAACGGACAACCACATTTTCTCGTTCCAACATTTCTCTTTGAAACTTTACTTTCGAGAACTTTTTCTTTCTTATGCTTCTAAACACACCACCTCGTTCACATGAAACCACAGTGGTTTGTTGTCCCGGACGGTTTCGGGCCGATCTTGATATCACAAGAACTATGTTGTTTGCCCGTCCCACTTCTCGACACCAATTTAGCGCACCTTCGTATGATTCAAAACACATATTGGTCCTGAATAAATGGCCTACATCGACGCCAATTGGAGCTGCTACCTCGATACCGGAAGATGATAAGTCCTACAATATAACTTAAAGTTAATAAAATAAAATAACACAACACAAAAAATGTCCAAACTGCTGCCAAAATGAAGGACTGCATAAGGCAAGGCAGTCCTTTCAATAATCAGGACTGCCATTTCACTGGCAGTCCTGTCAATGATCAGGACTGCCACATCTCTGGCAGTCCTGATTATTGACAGGACTGCCGAAGTTTGGGCAGTCCTATATGTAGAGGTGGACTGCCCGCGTATTGGCAGTCTGTCCCTAACAGTCCCGAATTGCACCCGACGTGAATGTTACAATGGGCTTACCAAGAGTGCATCCGAAGCAAGAATGTGTTCTTCGGACATATCGGGACGAGAGTCTGCTACATTCGATGACCCGGGTTCTTCCATGTTCACTTTTTCTAAATTAAACACATATAAATCATTATTTACATGTGAAATTATTGTGAGAGAGTCTACAAATATATTAATTAGATGACATACCCATGAACGGATGAATTCGATGACACTGTAACGAAAATTTGGACCCTAAATCTTCACAATGTCTTGGTTGGGAGACAATTTGGGTTAGGGTTTACAAAACTATGACCTAGAAATTCTTAGGGTTGGAGAAAAGAGTGGAGGAGATGGAGAGAGTAGAGAGAGAAGAAGGGAAATAAAATTAGGTTGGTATTTATATGACATCTTGGGCTAGCCCCAAGCAAAAAATTTTGATGGCAAACTTGTAATTTTTTCCAAAAATTTTGGGATAGCCAAGTAAATCTTGTGGTGCCCATAGAAAAAGCCTTTCCAAAATCTATGTGGTGCCGGATCTACATGGGAAGCACTGAGGGGTGGGACCTCCAGTGAATTTTTTTATATACTATATTATTGTATTTTATATTTTTGTTATATACCAGACCTGCTGCTTGTGTTGTGCTTGAGAGAGAACCAAACTAAAACTAGAGAAAGAGCTGGGAGTTGTTGAAGGAAATGGCAATGGTACTCGACTCGTTCGGAAGCATGTTAGGCGAGAAGCTGGCCACCGTGATCGAGGAAGAAGTTGCGATACTGTGCGGAGTGAAGGGAGAGCTCGTCAAGCTACAAGGAAAGCTTCAGCTGATCCAGAGTGTCCTCGAGGACGCCGAGAAGAAGGCATTCCATGACGCAGCCATCCGCCGCTGGACGGCTCGACTGAAAGATGTCATGTACAATGCCGACGATGTCGTTAATGAATTCCGTACGAAACAACTGCTCCAGCTGGTGGTAAGCCCTCCTTCTTTTTCTTCTTATAATTACACCTCCTTCCTGCAGCTTTGTGCATGCACTGGAAGGTTAGCCCTGCGTCACCAGATCGGTAGACGTATCAAGAATATCAATCTCGAGCTTGATGATATATACAAGGAGAAAGAACAGTTCCAGCTAGTCCCATCCACGTATTCTACTACTGATCGTCCTCCTTCTAGAGCCTTCTTTCGAGTGTCATCTCCGACTGTGGAGTCTGATGTTGTAGGATCCACAATTGAGGAGGATACAAAGAATCTTGTTGCCATGTTAATGAAGGAGGATACACAAGGGAGGAGAGCAGGAGGAGGAGTCCTTGTGTTTGCAATTGCAGGGATTGGAGGGATAGGAAAGACCACCCTAGCTCAATTCATATACAACGACCCGGATATAAAATCTAGCTTTTCTATCAAGGTGTGGGTATGTGTCTCCAAAGAATTCTCTGAAGCCGATCTGTTGAAAGAATTCTCACTTCTGTCGGGGGTGATCATGCTGGGCTCCAAACCCGTGATTTGTTGGAGCCGAAGGTTGAGAATGCTTTTAGTGGGAAGAAGTTTTTACTTGTATTAGATGACGTTTGGAGTAGTGAGCGAGTGGGGAAGATTTACTCCGAAACCCATTAAAGAGGGGTGCGAGTGGTAGTAGGATTTTAGTCACTACTAGAGATCAAGGTGTCGCAATGGGGATGAAGGCGGTATACATCCATCACATGCAGCTTTTGTCGCCTGAAGATGGTTGGTCTCTGATTTGTAAGAAGATGGCTTCCAATGGCGAAGAGGGTGAGTTGGAGGGTCTAAAAGATATTGGGTTGGAGATTGTGAAGAAATGTGACGGCTTACCTCTCGCAATTAAGACGATCGGGGGAGTCCTATGCAAAAAGAAGAATAGAAGGACATGGGAGGGAGTTCTTCACAACACGACGTGGTCTTTGATTGGTCTTCCTGAAGATGTTAACAAAGCATTGTACTTGAGCTACGAGGATTTACCTCCTCGTCTCAAACAATGTTTTCTCTATTGTGCATTATTTCCCGAGGATTATTTATTTTCTATAGACGATATTGTCAGATATTGGATCTCGAGGGGTTTGTTAGAGCAGAAGGAAATCTGACACTTGAAGTTGTAGGAGAAGGATATTATTGGGAGTTAGTGCGAAGGGGTTTTCTACAACCAGATATACGCTATATTGGTAATTACGTATCTAAAATGCATGATTTACTATGGTCACTAGCACAATTTTTAACCAAAGGCGAGCGCTTATTTGTGCATAAAGGGCTAACTAGAAGCAGCACTGCCAACCTATTAGCAAAGCCGCCACGCCGCATATCTGTTGTAGGTGTGGGACACGAAGAAATTAGACCAACGTTTGATATCCTGAAAAATGACAAGTCGTTGAGGACTCTATTGACATTTGTTTCGCATATAGGAGACATGGATATCGACGATGTTACTAAACATTTCATGCGGTTGAGGGTGTTGGGCTTGAGTGGCAATGTAATTCAAAGGTTGCCACACTCTATAGGAAATCTTGTACATCTTAGGTATCTTGATCTCTCTGGATCTAGTATAGAGGAACTACCAAAAAGCATAGAGAAGCTTGTAAATCTAGAGTTTATGATCCTCCAGGATTGTGAAAACCTACGTAACCTTGGTAATGGTATTGTGAAGTTGCAAAACCTAAGGTGTCTTGATCTCGATGCGACGACAGTGGAAGGCATGCCAATTGGAATAGGTAAATTAAAGGATCTCAACGCACTAGCTGGATTTGTGGTGAATAATAACATCAGCGAGTGGGGCTCCTTGGAAGAAGTAAAATCTCTCTCAATGCTTAGACAACTCGTCATATACCATTTGGAGAGAGCACGGACTGAAGTTGAATCATGCAGGGGAGAAGTAGGAGGAGGATTTGACATACTGAAAAGCAAGATGCACCTTTCCTATCTAGAATTGGTTTGCAATTCGGGTGATGCGGTGGAGGAGGAGGAGATGGAGAAGAAGAGAATTGAAGGGGTCTTCGAGCTGCTGCTTTGCCCACCACCAGGCCTGGAGGAACTTCGGATAATTAGGTACTATGGCATGAGCTTTCCAAGCTGGATGACATCCCCCCTCTTTCTCCCCAACCTGAGAGAACTACTTCTTGAAGATTGTAACTACTATGGGATCCTCCCTCCTCTAGGGAATCTCCCCAATCTGGAATATCTTAGGATTAGAGGTGCAAGATCGGTCATAGCTATTGGAGCTGAATTTTTAGGTCATAAAGCGGCTGCTGTTGCTGTTGCAGATGATTCGTCTTCTATCCTCATCATCTTCTTCAACTTGTTCAGTTCTCTTCCCAAAATTAACTTATTTACAGTTTTTTAACATGCCAAATTGGGAGAAATGGGAGTGGGAAGAGGAGGAGGAGGAGAAAACAAAGAAGAATGTTGCCACTATCTCAGTCCTACCTCGCCTAATTGAAATGCGCCTGTTTGCATGCTCCAAATTGAGGTCTCTTCCTGTGGGCCTTGCTCAGAATGCCACCTCCTTAACTAAGATGGTAAATCAGAGTGCGACAGCCTGGTAGAATTAAGCAATTTTCCGTTCCTCAAAGAATTGTGCGTAATAAGATGCCCTAATCTGGAGAGCATTTCGGGCCTTCCTTCGCTGCAACAGCTGGAGTTGAGAGATTATAGAATGGAGAGGCTACCAGAGTGGCTTCTAGGAGGACAACAACAGTTCCCTGCTCTGCAGAAGCTAGAGATTGGATCGAGCATCAGTCTACTCCGGAGATGCCTCGAGGTGGGCAGTCGAGATTGGTCCAAGATCCAACACTTTCCCCGCGTGTATGGCTACTCCCGCAACAAAGCCAAATATTTCTCCTACACTCGAAGCGGGGGACCCAAACCATCATTCAACCCAACATTCTGGACGATGATGAATGAGGAGAGGATGACAAATTGATATAATAATAAAGGTAATACTACTTTCCTAAATTTTGAATTGAATTGAAATAAGTGTCTTTTAGATTGGGGCGAGGGCAAGGAGGAAAAGTGCATATATGTTGTTTTTTTTTTTTTTATACTTTCTTGTCCCCCTATTTTTTCAAAATGTATTTGGATAGCTAAATATAAAAAATATGCAAAATAAGAAGTTTATTACAATGTTAACAAACAATAATTAATTATCTCAATGAATTGATAATTTATTCAACTTATTATTGATTATAATAACTAAATAATAATTAAACATCATGGATTAACTAAACTGTCTTAATTATTCGTTTCTTTATAATAAACTCATTTTTTTTTGTAATTACTACTAATAATATTATGAACAAAAAAAAATTTATCGATAAATTTAACTAAATAAATTAATTATGTTTATTACTATTAATTACTTTAATGGTTAATAATCCAACCTGGCCCGGGTTTGATTGGGCCGGGTCTGAAGCAGGTTTCGGACCACCCAGCCCAATAAACACCTTGAATTATCCTGACCTATTTTACTGCTTGTCAAAAGTTGATCATTCATTTGTGTCTAATTATTGTCCTGACCCATTTTATTGGTTGTCTCAGAAGACTGTTCAAATATGATGTTCAGGAAGGTATGCACTTCCGACAAAAGTCCAGTAATGAATCATGAAGATTTGAACAGTTCCAGTGGTCTAATCTATCAACTTTTTGGTCCACAATAAATTTCATATTCTTAAAAACATGATAAAGAGAATGGTTACTTCTACATGATTAAGCATTTTTTGAAGCAAACCCCCAGCAAACACTATTTGGAAAGCCTTGTATTCACAGTTGTGCTCATAGATGAAACTTTCTTTCCTTTTTCTGTGAGAAGTGACATTAAGATTTCTTGTATTTGTTATTTATCAGTAGGGAAACTGAAACTTTCTTTCCTTTTAACTGTTATATAATTTGTTGATTGTGTCGTGGCAGGGCGCATGAGATTAGTCTTTGCACTAAAGGCCACAGGGAGAGCTCATTCTGGAATTCAAGTTGGTGCGAGTTCAACTGAGATCAATTGCAAATGAAAGGTATCAGTGCTACTTCTTATATCCTTTATTTTCTGTTGAGGACCTACTTCTATGGTGCAAACTTCTTTTATCCTTTATTTTCTGTTGAGGACATAGTATCTATGTTAGTACTGAACATAAAATATCACTAGTTTAGTAGGCAATAACTATGATATGGAAATGCAATTGCTTGTGAACACAAATACCAGTTAGAAATTTAAAAAATTCATCCAACTTCTGCACATTCCACCTTATGTAGAATGTCATGTATTAAACTTCTCTCCGATATAAACAATTGATATTATTTATATCCTCCTTCCTTTTAATATTAGGCATTATAGAATGCATGTATTATGCCTTGTGAATTGTAGTCCTATTCATGACATAATGTAAAGATATGAGATACCAACACTGAAGTTTCACTGCTTTTGTCATGGCCTCATTTTGTTTAGTGAGTCTTTTTTATGAATTAACACATTTCATAAGTTTCACTCTGTGCTTCACTAATATGATATCACTGACAAATATTCATTATTGGTCAACTATTTCTCTTTTTTCTTTTAGCAATAGTACCATGTTTGTTTCATCTTTTCTTTTCACTTGACCCAATTTCTTTGAAATAAAAATTACATAAACATAGACCGAAGTACATTTACATATCTAAGAAGCAAATTTTGCTGATTGTTCTTTACTATTTTGTTTTTAGAACTTGGAGTCAAATTTGAGAAGGGGGAAGCTTAGAACATTGCCACCAGCCTCGTTACATTTTCTGTGAAGAAAAAGACTGCATTTTAGCAACATTTGAAGATTATTTATGGAGCGTGGAACATACTGATAGATGACGTGTATTAGTTGAAGATTCTTTCCTGTACGTATTAGTTATGTGGAGGTATTGTTCAAAACAACTTCATGCGGCAACTGTTGTAGAGGGAGCAACATGTTGCACATTGAATCAGTCACACAAGAGCTTGTTATGTTTTCTGATACTCCAAAATGATGTGTACTGCTTTCTTTTGTTCCCTAGTTTTTAGTTCTGATACACCTCATCATTTTTCATTGTGCATTATTCATCTATTAATTTTTGGGCATGGAGGTCGATGGTAGGTATCGCATTAATGTTGAGAGGAGCCCCTAAGACATTAATTGACACTCATAAGATATTGAAATGTGCAAATATTTGGGGTTTTTTTCAACTTTCTCTATCGGAATGGTGATCTCAAGAGAATCAAGTAAGCCCATTTGGCCGAGAAAAAAATACTGGAACTTAGTAGAATAGGAACGAGGAATCATGGTGCAAATTTAAACCATTCATGTCAAAGTGCTTTTTACCTTGTGATTTTGTAACAAAGATATATATGCTTGTAGAAATTTTAATATCCTAGAATTTCATTATGACTACTGTCATTAACCACCTGTGCGTATTCCTGTAGAATAGGAACGAGGAATCATGGTGCAAACTTAAACCATTCATGCTAAAGTGCTTTTTACCTTTTAATTTTGTAACAAAGAATATATATGCTTGTAGAAATTTTTAATATCCTAGAATTTCATTATGACTACTGTCATTAACCACCTGTGCGTATTCCTGTCAGGAACTTATGAGACATATTTCTTGCAAGGTTCACGATATCGGCATCGGATCCTTCTTATGAGTATCCGGCATCGCATCGGCGGTATCGACAATAACGGCAGTTTTGGATCGGAGTATCAAATTTTTTGGTATCGTAAACAAATAATTATTAATAAATTTAGAATTTTTTTTAGACATTTAGACATAATTTTAAGCACTTTTATTGTTTCATAGTAGTTTTCAATGGGAATGAAACAAAAGTTACCCTTGATGATTGGTTTACCTACGACAGATAAATTTTCTTCATTTACATACCTTTATTAGTCTTTTTCGTAAAATTTTCTTTGTCGAATTGACTGGGAAAGAGACCGCCAATGTCGGTATCGGTCAGTATCGGTAATGGTTGGTAACGGATTGGGACATGCCAAACCATATCGGTATCGACTGTATCAGATCGGTATCAGCCGATACTGCAAACTATGATTTCTTGTTACTTGAGATTTTACAAATCAGACTTGTTAATCACAAGCTGGTCCTTAATGTTTACGAAGACCTCAAATGCAATGGACAATCTATAGCAAAATGGGCATTTTCATCTTTTTTTTCGAAAACTCTTTAGAAGCGTCAACAAGTGCTTTTATGGTATTACCAAATATTTTTCTATCTAAAAGCACAAATATTGACATTCTTAACATACAGATACAAAGTTTGGCTATAATATTATCTGGAATACAACCTTTTCATGGTTCATGTTCATGGATATAGGTTCGAATTGAATTATTTGTATTCTGGTGTTATATTGTGTCAGATATTACTAAAATGGCAAGCTAACTTATGTGTTTGGAAGCTAAATATGTAAAACTGTAGTTGTCTGCAACACTTTGAGTTCTAACATTGTTGAGGTGCCTCTTTTTGTAGAGCATTTTCTATGAACAAGGTTTTGCATGAAAATGTGCAATTTTATATTCAAACTATAGAAGCGGCATCTGTAGGACATTCTTTTGATCCTTTTCTTGAATTACAGTACAGTCTATACTTTTGTTAATGGAAATGAAGAAAAGATAAAAAAAACGTTGAATAGTTAAAAGTTAAAATTGGAGCTACGGGATTAGCATGTCATAATTTATTTGACTGCATCTTACGTGCTCTTTTATTTTGTTAGACTCAAATCTTCATGTGTGGCTTTTTAATCTGTAATTTGCTTGCACTATTTCTACATTGCGTTGTTTCAGATTCTAGAAAGATAATTCATGTGTCCTGACTTACAAGTTGATTTTAATATGTCCCTTCATAATCATCCATTTAGAATGTCATCTTAAGTGTCATATATGTTTCTTCAAATCATCATTTTGCCTTTCTGAAAATATGCATGATAGCTTATGTTGTACTTTACTGAAGGTCCTCTCATCTGGACCTATGTATACTCATGCACCATATGCTAACTTCGTAATGTATCTTCATAATGTATCTGACAACAAAGTCGCTCTGTAATTGAATCTGTTAGCTGGTTGTGTATATGGAACTTGTGGTTTCAGGACATTGGGCTCAAAGACAACAGAGATGGTTCACGCAATATGGTTGTATTCCAGTATGGATCTGCAGTCTTATTTAATATTGCAGATCATGAAGCCGAAGAATACCTGAATGCAGTCAGAAAGTATGCATGCTTCTGGATTGCTCCCAGAGATGAGAAAAGGATGGTAAGTGGCAACCTTATGGACTATATATATGAACCATTATGCCTTCCCAATTGAAAATTTGATGTCGGTCCTCAATCATTTATCATTGTTATGTTGCTTGGATGAACTTTTGAAATGTTTTTCATATGCTTGACCTTGCCGGGATGACATATCCATTGATTTGCTTTATTATATGTTAATTGTACGCCATTCTCAGCATATTCACAAACTCAGTATGGAGTCAAAAAAAAATCAAATGGACATTTGGTATTTAAATGAAATTACATATAAATGGCTCAAAAGAGAGTCATACTATTAGGCCACTGAAGAAACTTAGAAAATTGAAAAGACACTTAGAGAAATGCAAAAGCCAGCCTATAATTAGATTAACTTCAATTATCAATCACCAGAGGATACCATAGAGAAGTCTAGATTTTTCTCAACAGTTAGGCCTAAACAAATTTGGACTACTACTGTAAAAAAGGAATATAGTTTGAAACTTTGTACTCAAAGAACAAAAGTTTCCCAACCACTCTTTTCTAAATTGGTTCTAGTGTAATACGAATAGATGGTTAATAGTGAAACTTCGAATAAGAGTAAGGTAGTGTCATTGTTCTGGAATGTAGCGTCAGAATAAAAAGTTTCCCAACATTGTTTTTCTTATCTCAACAACCACCAAAAAAAAAGGTTAAAGATGAATCATTCAAGAAGATTAAAGTAGGGTCGTTGTAGATAATTGCTGATATGTATTTTGAATCACTTATGTTGCAACATCGTTCTCTTTAAATTCTTGTAGACAGCAATGCACTGATAGGATGACAAGGTTGGAGTATATAGTATGTATTTGGGATACAAGAGGTCTCTGTTGACATAACCAAGAAGATTGTGAGGACTGAAAGCAGAGATTGGTAGCTCAGTGGTTGGAAAGAATCAGCAGGAAGCAGTTGCATTGGAATAGTGAGGATTATAAATGGTAATATGCTATACTAAACACTATTTCGTTTATCCATTATCCAGGTTTGTCATTTTATTGTATTGATGAAATTGGAATAGTGAGGATTATAAATGGTGGGTAGGTTCTCTAACATTTTTTGAATGAGAACATCCCCAATTTCTCTAATTGTTCTCTGACATTATTTGAAAAGAAAACATGCTCCTCAATTTCTTTAAATGTTTGTTGGCACAATATATCGCCCAAGCTAGTGAACTATGTATTACATCTCTCCTTACTTGGTTATATAGTCAACAAGACCTGTAGCATCATACACCTCAAGTTCTATTCAGAAGAGGTCACAAATCAAATCTCTCTCTGAAAAAGTAGAAGCTTCAAGGCATCCATTTTGGTCCATATAAATGAAACTTGTTCTGTTTTTATTAAGGAACAAAAACTATATAGAGATTAAAGAAGATGTACTTCACCCTCCTCTCAGCACTGGCCTGTGAAACCTTTTATGGTTATTTGAGTTATTTTTCTTCATTCATCCACGTAAACTGCCATAATATAGCCTTCCTTGGTTTTTATCCTGATGTATAATCTGAAGTTTGATGTTCTATACTTTCCCACGTGTCTATCTTCCATGAACAGATTATGCTGTAGTCAAAAAGCCACTACTAGTGACATGGATGCAAAAGCTATGGAAACCTGATGAGTGGGAGTCCCACTCTGATTGTATGATTGTATGATTATGTGTTGAGTTGGAATAAAATTTACCCTTTTCCAATATATATATAGTTTTAAAAAATCTGGATATGGATGGGATACCAATGATTGGAAGTGTACTAGGCGAAAGTCTCCCCCTTGATCATTACATATGACAGGTAGTTATCCAATTGTCGTTCTATTCACGATATTTGCTACATTGGGAGCATAACTTGTAACAGAAAGTGTGATGTACTTAAAAATATATTGTTACAATAAAAAGGTGAATGACTTATACAATATGACCAGAGAAATTAAATACACTGAAATAAATAGAAAGGGGTAAGCGACAAGGATATGTATTTAATGACACATGCAGCTAACTGCTTTTCCTATTCTTAGGTTGATGATATGGTTGAAGAATTTACTGACATAACTCGTGGCATGGAGAAGACATGAACTTTTACCATGCGAAGGAAGAAATTATCTCAACTTGTCGGGAAAGCAAACTCGAATCTAGTGGATGTCATCATAAAACTTGGCCTCTTGACCGGTAATTCCCATTCTAGTTAATGCAATTGGCAAATATTTTAGCGCTATATTGATACTTTGAGATGATGAACGAGTACCAAACAAGGCATAAAAATTGGCCCAAAGCGATCTTTTCCAGCCTTTCTGGGTCAATTTTAGGCCAATTTATCATTTCTTGCTGATTATCATTGGAGAAAATGTTTGGCCAGACATGAGAGACATATCTTAGTTTATATATCAAGAGAAACTGTAGAAGAAAAAAAAAATAGAAAGGGGGGAAGGAAACATAGAAAACTAGACATACCTGGGCCTCCTTGGCTCGGGGTTCCCTCCAGTCATGTAATCTCGTGAGATTTGTCTCACCTTAACCAGTATAGATGGCCCCATAGTACAGGAAAACATACATAGAGTCAAGTAAGGATTTAAAACCATAATGAAGACAAATTAACTTCTAAGTAGATAATTTTTACATAGATTTATGTGAAATTTGTCCAAGGTGGTTTGGACATGTGCAATGGAGACCAATAGATACACCAGTTAAGAGGATCGTTTGTAGTTAAGGAAGCTGCTAGTACTAGGGACAGGCGTTGTCACGCCCCAGAACCAGAATACTGGAGAGCGGGGGCAGACATAGCCAGCTACGTATAACGGAATAGAAACCACACCGCTATACGGTCACGGCTGTCTAGATATGTGAGGGTTTCACTACAATCCATCAGTCTCTTAAGGTCATAAAATAGCCTATTGTCTCAATCTCAACCAACTAATAATAGTTACAAGATATCAGACCACCAAATACACAATAGTAAGGCGTCCCATACATTATATATTCGGAATGATCATGAAGCTAGTCGTTACAAAATGTGAGGACTAGCAAGAGTTCAGTCATACATGATCAACCCCCGGGGCTTGTCAATCATGTTACAGCCCGTAGGCAGACAGTAAGTAAGTAAATCGAGCTAACACTTGCTCGTCGGCTAAACGCCTCAAAAGAATAATTTACAATATTACAGTGGGAGAACAAAAAAACCCACTCGATGCCCTGGTTACGCCTGGTGACCACCATCGGGCTGAAAACAGGAAGATCCTTTGGTGCTGCTCCGGTATCTGGCCATACAAAACCAGCTGGGTCAGACCCCAGAAAGAGCAAGTGCCACAAAGGAGGCTTCACTTAAGAACTAAAGCCAACAAATCATTATCATTCAACATGTAAGAAAACAACAATAAGTAACACAGATTGAGGTTTGTGCACTACCAATGCACTTATCCCAATCAGAGGAAATGATTAAGTAAAGCATCATGACATAAGATAACTGGAGAATCATGCTAAATAAAATATAGCCGGCAATATATGAAGAGAGAACGAAGATACTATTCCGGAAACCAGGTTACAATCCTTAAACCAAACAAGGACCGA
>JANAVB010040286.1:0-62158 GCA_029216955.1 Iris pallida | reverse complement strand
GTTCGTGCTTTTCATGTGCTAATCGTGTGAAAATCGTGTATACTCATGTGCTCATATGATCTTCGTGTACGACTATACTTCGTGTACAATAACATAACTTGGCTAGATCCTTGTGTATTGATTGGGGCGGGGGAGTAGAATTGGTTCTGTAATCAATCCAGTAGATTACTCGTGTACAACCTCTTTAGATTACTCGTGTATAATATCGTGTCGTTTACATAACCGTCTTGTACTCTGAATCACTAGAACTATTATTTCTTCTATATATTGTATCTATTTATTTACAGTCTTCCTTTTTCATCATGTTACTCTTTTAGTTTTTTGTATCTTACTCTCTAGCATGTTTATATTTCCTAACCTGTTATGATTTGTTGAGATGTATTGTGCTCGCTCCTGTCCTGACTGGACCTGTTAAAAATATTACAGAGGACGAGGCTGAGGCGTTCTGCCCTACTTATTACAGTGCGACCCTAGAGGACTGCTGTGACCTGGACCAGCAGCAGGACCCACTAGCAGTGGATGACACTCCCCTAGATTAGGATGTCTTTCATTTTCTTTCTAGATTACTGTATTGAGATTCTGAGATGCTATTTGGGATATGTATTATTTAGACACTTAGACTTATCTGGATTGTACCTCTGTAATTTTTATTCCGTTCTTATCTATCCATCTATCTTTTATCATGCTCTACCTTAGATGTGATTGAGACTATATTTTCTATGTCACCTCCATTCGGAGTGTATATACTGTACATGTACCTTGATATTGTTAGATGTTGACCTAGGATAGCGTTCTACCGCCGACACTGCGGCGTAGGCTGGACGTACCCACGTCTCATGCCCTTACTCTAGGGTGCGGGTCAACAGCCACCCCATCAGATAATGATAGAGCAGCTCAATTCGTTCAAAATCCTTCGCCGTATCACAGGCAATGACTTTGGACAAGAAAGTGCGGAGGCCACGATGTACGTTGCACACCATGGTAGGGAAAAGAGCTAGTCTGGCCCCAAAGACCAGCTTCATAGCGGGAAGGATAAAGTTACGGCTGATCCTCTCAATAGAACCAGCCCCTCCCGAGACCACGCAGTTCCGCAGCCATACCATCAGAAATCCTGCCAGGAGAGCCTTCTCAGATATCTGCTGGGTATCCTGATAAACATAATTAAAGGAGTCAGTTTGACTCCCAAATTTGTCGCCCGTGGTTTTTACCCTCTTGGCGGTCGACACCTGGTCCTGTACTTCCTTCCGGGTTCGAGGACTTCGGGGAGAAACCCGGCCTGAGACGCCTAGCTTAAAAAGATAACTAAGCCAGGTTTTTGTATGAGGAAGGTTCCCTTCCGAGGTATCGTCATTCTTCTTGGACGTCTATTGGCATGTACTATGATGACATAGTAGTTCCCGGTAGACAGCAAGAAAGCCCGGGAACCGCTGCTCCAACTCCTCGAACTCTTCATTCGTAGGAGTATACACTTCAAAGACTTCATTTCCCCAGGGCATCCTGGATACTTCACGTATTTCGTGGAGAGCGAGTCCTATCTCCCCTCCAGCCATAAAGAAGGTCCCTGTACGACGATTATACATCTCAAGCAAAGCCATGAACAACTTCTTATTTATGGGCAGACCGTAATAGGTGCCCCGAATGGCATGATAGAGGCCAATCTCGCGCAGGAGAGTCTCGTATGTCCGCAAAATCCACGTGGATAAGTTGGTCCATGAAGGAATGGGGTTCACCCAGTTCAGCAGTGCCAACCGACCAATGGGGTAGGACCCCTTCTGAGCAAGCTGATTCATAAAAGTGTCAGCTTGAGAGAACCTGAAGTTGGGACCCTGCACATTTAAGAAGCTACCCGGGGCCAACCCCATCACGTAGCAGCTGATCGGTGTCCTAGTCGCGACTATCGACCCCAAGTTTCTGTTATAGTAAATATCCCACAAACATCCCTTGACGGCTCGGAGTCAAGGAGTCCACCATTTGTCTATCCATTGGCAGCCTGTTGAACCACGACAGCGGGAAGTGACGCTCCATCTGAGGACTGTGGATCGCCATCCCGTTAGAAGAAAAACTCCAACTTTCAGATATGTCCAGAACGCTGGAGTTCTTTACAGTCAGGGCATCTCCGAAGAGGAACGCAGTTTTCAGGTGTTGGCCCCCCAATTTCTCTGAGGTCATCATGCCCGAGAGGAAGTAGAAGGACTGGTTTTTGATATCTCGTAGCCTCTCCTCAGGTTCATCTTTGGGAAACTGGTTCGACACATAATCTACTAAATGGTCGAACCTCACACCCACAGCAGATTGGGCTCGACCTACCAAGAGTTCTCCCGCAGGATTGACTGGTAACTTCACTGAAAAAAGATAAAAGAAACAAGTTAGAAGATGGCCAGAGAAAACCACTTAGTGTGTCTGAGCTTATGCGGCTCTGATTAAGTGGGTCTTTATGCGGCCCAGTTTAAAGGAGCTTATACGGCTCTGATTAGGTGGGTCTTTATACGGCACAGTTTAAAGGAGTTCATGCGGCTCTGTTTGGTGGGGCTTCATGTGGCCCAGTTTATAAGGAGCTTATGTGGCTCTGTTTGGTGGGTCTTCATGCGGCCCAGTTCATAGGGTGCTTATGCGACCACAAGATAACTCTCATGCGGCTCGGTCATGAGGCAACTCTCATGCGGCTCAGGCATGAAGCAACTCTCATGCGGCTCGGACATGAGGCATACCCCATACGGCTCGGACATGAGACGTTCATGCGGCCCATACAGCACAGCATATGCGGATTCATCACACCGAACTTAAACAGTTCAATGAAGACGAAGAATATGCCAAAGAGAAAGGCTCGCGCATAAAATATGCGACATAGCCGTTATGGTTAGGGTTTGAATCCATATAGTTTTTCTTCCAACATTCTTACCTTCAATGGCAGGACGTCGGGGTGAACTGGGATCGCTGACGAGGAGGCAACTCCTTTGCCCTTCGCCGCAGCACTGGAGGAAGCCATGGGAGCCATTGATGAACGAAGGAGAAGAAGAGACGGCGACTAGGGCAAGAAAGCTTGAAGAAAGTGTAGGAGCGTAAAAAGTGCTTCAAAGAAAGAGTCATCTCATTCGTAAGTGGCCTGCTTTACGCCTAACAGAACTATAAATGTAATATGGGCATATACTGTCTGAGCCCCCGTGGCAATCAGAACAGTAGGAATCAAACTCTGGTCTTATCTCTCAGAGAGGAGAACCCCAGAGTAGGACAGCCCAAAGGCGTGTTGCTGCCAACACAATTGGTGGATTAGTGGCGGCACCTCAAAGGAGATAGGAACGTATCCAGCATTGGGATACGATTCCTAGTTCTGCCGTAAAAGGAACTCTACTATCCGATTTCTCAGGGTTGAGTTGACTCCACCGTCCAACTTTTCGTGTATAAAGGCTCTTTCTACCAACGGAGGAAGACCCTTCTATCTCACGAAGAGTTCTGAGTTGTCTGATTTGCACGTCAAAAGCGTATGAGCTTCCTGATGTTGATGTCAGAAGAACGCTCTCCACAGCGTCGAAGTCACCAATGCCAGTTCTAAAAAAGCTCTTCAGCCAGGCTTCTGCAGAAAACAAAGAAGAAGAAGAGTCATCAAATGCGTATTAAACGCTAACTAAAGACAGATGGCAAGGCTTTTACGCCAGTATTTCAGCAAGGCTTTTTTTTTCTTCTACGTCGGTGCTTCATGAAGTCTTCCACGCCATTTGCTTCAGCAAGGCTTTAACGCTGGCGCTTCACAAAGGCTTTTACGCCGGTGATATAACAAGGCTTTTACGTCGGCACTTCACGAAGGCTTTTACGCCAGTGATATAACAAGGCTTTTACGCCGGCACCTCACGAAGGCTTTTACGCCAGTGATATGATAAGGCTTTTTACGCCATTTTGCTTCAGCAAGGCTTTTTATGCCGGTGCTTCATGAAGGCTTTTACGCCACTTGCTTCCACAAGGTTTTTTTTTACGACAGTGCTTCAGCAAGGCTTTATGTTCGTAAAATAGCTGTTTTCAAACAAGAAATTCGAAGACAGATATTCTCTTACAATCGGACTTACCACTTGAGTCGAATGGTTTGGCTCTAATGGTGGTTGAATCTGCGTCTATTGATTGGACATGCAAAGGAACGCCGTTGGAAAGCTCCGCCATTATCATTTGTTGGAGAACAACATCACAGAAAGTTATCTTCAGAGGGATGAGTACGAGAGTACATGAAACATTCTCGGCTGTTTATAAAGACTGAAGAAACTATTAAGATGAGTCTATTTCGGGAGAAGATCTTATTTAAAGGATCTCGTAACCACAAGATAGACGCCACTTGTTGGTTTGTTTTTCGGGAATTAACAATCGCAGAAGCAGTCAACAGAAGTGCGCGTCAATAGATGAGGTTAAACATCAGAGATTTTATTTATAAAGGATGGGAGTGGACCCCTACATATAAAAAAGTCACAATACATAGAATTTTATTATTCTCTTTCGTTGGGTTGACGAAGGGATGCACCCAACTCTCGCATATTGCGAATCCCAGAGCGACGCATTAGACGAAGGAATGCTTCTGCATTACCCGGTCCCTCGTATGTAGTTGAAGGACCACCATCAATACGACTAAAGACCGCTGGGGTCAGTCCAAAGCACTCTAGAAGATTTTGTGCTCGCTCGTTCTCTCTCTCGAGGTTAAGCCTGGCGATCGAAGTCACCTCCACGATTGGTTCTTTCTTTGGCGCCATATCAACTATGAGGCTGAATGTCAAGAATAAGGAATTTGTCCTTATTTATACAAATCAAAACAACTCTTCACATTCCTCATTGGAAACCACTCACTCGGGAAGACGAAGAAACATTTTGAAAGTTACGAAGAAGGAATTTATTGTGACGGTTAAGTGTTGACCGACATTATTCTCTTTTCTGAACTTTACACTGACTGTTGGATATCCCCGCTCTTACGCGGATGACTGTTGCGTATCCCGAATTTTACGCTCATCAAATCTCAACTTTTACGCTTCTGTTCAAAGTGTTTCAAATTTTGGAGACATTTGAAAACTTTGAAGGGGGTCTTGTAGGAGCGTAAAAAGTGTTTCAAAGAAAGAGTCATCTCATTCGTAAGTGGCCTGCTTTACGCCTAACAGAACGGGTAATTTCTTTACGCCCAAGACAAGGCTAATTGTATTACACCTAAGCAGATTGATCACTTTACGCTTGGGTCTACACCGGTAATTTTACGCCAAGGACTGAGCAGCCTCTTTCACGCTGGACAAAAGCTATCAAATCTCGCATTTAATGCAGACTTTGACATAAAGATATCAATGATGGCATTTACCACAGAATTCAATGAATTTGTCTCATACAAAGACCATTGTTATCGTTTATAGAGATCGAGCTACTTTACGCTCACTGAATGGTTTCTTTTACGCACGGAGTTTTACATGAGTCCTTACGCTCATAAAAAATAATGTGTGCGTGAAGTCTATTTGAGCCATTTTATGCTCAAGGTTATTCAATAACCACTTTACGCTGGAAACCTATGACAGAGCTAGTTTACACTCATCTTTTATGCCCTATTCGTTCTGGCCAGTTTGGAACGTAGTGTGCCTACGTGGTCTTCATGCCACATATTTCGAAGAACGTGTGTACATGTATCCTATTCTTACTGAAATGATGGGACACGTGTCAGCATATACAGAGGATGACTCTGATCGTGGATGGCAGTTGTTAGCGTAAAGACAGATTTTGATGCCCTTTTACGCACGGAAGCCCCAGTCTATAAATAGACTCATTTTTCTCATACAACACACACAGAGACAGGAGAGAATAGAGAGATCAGAACTTCGAGATTTTGATTCTCCAGAGCATTCTTCTTCAATCTTTCTTCCAGAACAGGGTGAAGCAAAGCAGGAAAGCATTCGGCCTCGCCATCAGTGCCCAAGTGCGTCGATACCTTTCTGGTGCATTAGTTCTTCCAAATTGTTCTATTTCAAGCAGTGATCTTCATCATCATCATATGGTCCAAGGAACAAAGTGATCATTTACGAATCAGACTTCCATAGCAATACTTTCCCAGAATCAAATTTGTACTTCTTATACTTTTCTTCTTGTTTTTGTTTTCAAAAGTCAATTCTTCCAGGCATTTTGTTAAGCGAAACAAAAATGGCGACTCTGCTGGGGACGACCTTCTCCTCTGACGAGGAGGTGATTGCTCAATATGATGATGTTTCGGTCGGTTCGACCAAGAAGACTCTGGTGGTGTACTTCGACCAGACTGCCTATGAAGAAATGCTCCGAACTGGGGGTGGTTCTCGCCACTCCAATGTTCAAAAGTCTCGCAAAGCACGAAAAGTTTGGATTCCCAAATCCAAAGTGATTTCTGATCTCTCTGCTGCTTCTGATGACAAGGAATTCTTTCCACTCCTGTCGTAGGGGCTCCCGTTCATAACGAGGCAGTCCCTACTTCAAAGTTGCACTCGAAGTGTCACGATTTATCTTCCGTTCGTAACGGTGATGATAACCAGGTTTCACGTCCACTGCGTAAAAATCAAGTTTTACGCTCAGTGGGTAAGAACCAAATTTTACGCTCAGTTCATAAGAATGAGTCTCCCATTCGTAATGGGGCAGACTCTAAAGTTTGTGCTTCTGGGTGTAAGAATCAGTCTCCCGTCGGTGACGTGGTAGGCCCAAATAAATTACGCCCCTCGCGTAAAACAAAATCTCCCGTTGGTAACGTGGTAGATAACAAGATTTTACGTTTCATGCGTAAAGATAAATCTCCTGTCTATGACAGTGTAGATGAAATTCACAATGATGCTCACATGTCAAATGTGAATGTATCTAAACGTGTGCAGCGTAAAATATTATTGGTAAAACTTCTGTTCTACACCAACAACCTTCTTATACTGCTTTACGCAAGGTACCAAGCTTACAA
The DNA here is from genome assembly GCA_029216955.1 of Iris pallida. Taxonomy (NCBI): domain Eukaryota; kingdom Viridiplantae; phylum Streptophyta; class Magnoliopsida; order Asparagales; family Iridaceae; genus Iris; species Iris pallida. Next base: position 55,242 of record JANAVB010040286.1, on the reverse strand, counting down.
ATCACACGCCAAGAAAATGGAGTCCTGCGTGCTAAATCTCAAGATTTACGTACACAACTCCAAACGCGTAAAAATGTACAGTTCGGTTCTGCGAATGCAGCCAGTAATCTTCTCTATACACAAGGGACTAAACATTTTTCTACCCCAAATGTAATAAAGAAGAATACTTCATCCACTCCTTCTGATTTGCGCGAATTGCTAATGCAAAAGCGTAAGAATAGACAATCTCCGGTGACATTCTCCCAAGAAAAACATCTTTGTAAATACCACCAGGTTGTGATCAACTGTTGTTGTTCAGATTCGAGACGATCAGTTTTTGATCGATTGAGTTTCAATGCGCCTCCACATCAAGCTGAAGACCAAGAACATGAGTTGCCATATGTGTCAGTCAACATGGCATCTCATACTAACAGAGGACGACATCCAAGACGGAACACGTCCCAAACTCCAAGTCAACAACAGTTCAACAGGCTTCTCGATTCCTTTGAAGGAGTATATCATAATACTCGATCAAGAAGACAAAGACAATTGCAGACTTCTGATTCAGAAGCTGGGGGTACTCAATCTTTTGAGTCTGATACCGATAGCGTAGATTCGTACTTCTATACAAATCCTTATGTATCTTCAAGAGAGGTTGACTCCTACGCTGTTGGAGATGAACCAGAGACGTCATCTGCTAATACAGAACAACGTCTCACTGCTGTTGAACAATCACTGAAGGATATGCTTAATATGGTGCAAAGCATGCATCAAATAATTTTGAATCAGCAAACTGCTCAATCGACAGTAGTGACACCGGCACCTGTAGCAGCACAAACTCAAGATAGTCAAGGGGCTGAAATACCTTTGAACATTCAAGAGCCTGCTGCTAATCAAAATTCTGCATCTCCGGATCCCATCATTCCAGAAGATGTACCACCTCCAGTGGGGGTCATGGTACATCCAACGACTACTCAGTCAAATGTGCTTCCTCAAACCAGTGAAGGAATTCAAGCAGTGCGTGAACTTAAAGCACAATTTGAAGTTTTAAGGCACAAAGATCAACTCCAGAGGTTAGGGATTAAGCAACCTTATCCTCCTCATTGGAATGATGTACCCTTTCCACCGAAGTTCAAGCCACAATCCATGGTTTTGTTCGATGAAAAAGCATATCCCAGTCAATATATCAATTACTTTGATATTATGACTGTACACTTGCAGAAAAATGATGCTCTTTTCACTCGAGTGTTCATTGGATGCCTGACGGGTTCAGCTTACGACTGGTATCGTAGCTTACCCGATAACTCTATTTCGTCTTTTGACGAATTCAAAGCAATGTTCCTCTCCCGCTTCTATGAAGGAGGTATGGACATGAACATGTCCTCCTTGATAGAAATCAAACAAAAGGAGAAAGAAGATACTCGAACGTTCATTGAACGTTTCCGACAAGCTACTCTAAAGATGCCTCCTGGTATGCCAGATTCAGCATTGATTGACACATGCAAGATGAATCTGCGACCATCCATCGCTGTCTTCACGGGTTCCCAATTCACAGATTGGGCTTCCTTCATCATAGCAGCAGTTTCTGCCGAGACCAATGGTAGGTTGGCTCGCGAACATGGGATGATTTTCGCTTCAGAAGACAAAGGAAAGAAAAATAATCCTGACAATAATCCTGGCAATCGTAATGTGAAGGGAAAAGATACTCTTATGGTCAATCTTTCCAAGAACAAAACGACGCCAAGTAATCAGGAATCTTCTAGGCCAAAGGAAGAATACTCCTTTGACGAAAGTGATATCCCAGGAATATTTTAATGTCTGGTAAAAAGTGGTAAACTTCAGATTCCAGAGCCAAAGAGGCCTAATGAGGTGAATCTGACTGACAATCCCAAGTATTGTATCTATCATAGATACATTAATCATCCTACCAGTGCTTGCTATGTCTTGAAAAAGAAGATCTAAGAGCTGATAAATGATGGCGCCATCGCTTTAACCAATGATGACCATACGGTGACAACCAATATGGTTTCTTTAGTTTGGGGATTTTCCTCCACAGTAAGTCCCAGATGGAATTATCCCAATCCCGAAGGCGACGATGAAGATTGTGAATATCCCGCCTGCCAGGGAAGAAAATAAAGGATTGCTGCCTCTCACATTGAAGAATGGTGAAATCATGTGGGTACATCCTGACTTAGTGCCTGAATTGGAAAATGAAGGTAAAACATCAAAATCCAAGAAAGGCAAGAAAGTCAAAACTTGTAACATGATTTCTCATATTATCCCAGATCCTGATGACTTGGATCACCTATGGGACAGCCTTCCTCTAGAAGATAGACTGAAAGGACTAAACATCTGTCCTCCAAGTCTAGCTCCTCCTACCAAGCTCAAGCTTACTCATCAGCAGTGGTTAGCCATGAATAGTGTTCCTTTATACCGGGCACAACAAGTCTTTGCTGCTTATGAAAAAGCTCCAACAGGGATTTCTCCTCGTATCCCGAATCCTTCTCCTCCCTTAACTATGGAGACATCTGTACTTCATTCTTCTGTAGTTGCAGAGATTCATTCCTCTTCCTGTGCTGAAACACCTGTTCAAAGTCTACTGCCTATCCATTTGTATAGTCAGCAATCTGTTATTCTCATGAAGAAGATGGGTTACGACTTTCAAAAGACAGAAGGTTTGAACCATGATAAAGGAATACGTCTTCCTTTACAAATTCAAAATCAGAATTCTACCGCTGGATTGGGTTCTGAAGTTCCTTGTAACAATTCTCACAAGAAGAAGGCTAAAGGAAGAAAGACTAAATCCTGTAATATGGTACTTTCTTCTCCTGAGTCTGAAGAAGAAACTTTTGCTGGTACAAGATCTGGAAAAGAGTACCACAAAGACTATGAGGGATCCTCCAAAGAAGCAGAAGATGTAGTGGAAACACTACCGGTTCAACCTTCTCCTGTTCCTACTAAACCGTCTGTGGTTGAAAAGGGGAAACAGAAGGCAGTACGCTTTGATATCCCATTGAAGTCTGCTTCCAGTCAGGGGGTGACAATGAAGCCTTACAAGTTCGATATTCTAGCTCAGTTAGCCAATACTCCGACTAGATTGTCTATATTTGAACTGCTTCGCCTCTCCAGAGAAAGCAGAGAGACTTTGAGTGAAGCTTTACTTCAAGCAGATTCATGCTTAGCTCAACTCAAGACTCCCGATAATATGCCAGTGTCATGTCCACAATGTCATAGCGTGATGGAAGCAATTCCCAACATCATCTTTATACAAGAGGATATGCTATTGAAACACAACAAGCATGATAGGCCTCTGTGCTACACTAGATATATCGGATCCACTGAAATTGACAGGATCTATATTGATCCCGGGTCCTCAATCAGTATAATTCTTCAGAGTATGCTAAGGCCCCTGAGGATTCCTACTAGTGAGCTGACTTACACTAGTACCACTATTGTTGGTTTTAACTCTGGCAAGAGTAAGCTACTGGGAAAGATTCGGTTGCAGATTCAGATTGGTGATCTTCGAACCATGGTAACTTTCTATGTTATCAACTCGGATGTATCCTACAATATTCTTTTTGGAAGACCGTGGATTCATGAGCACAATATTGTGCCTTCAACTCTCCACCAATGCTTCAAATATGTGGATTCCCAAGGAGTTGTGAAAACTGAATTTGCTGATATTAATCCTTTCAAGGGTGTCGAAGCCTACTTCTCTGATTCAAGGCTTAATAAACAAGAGCATATGAAAGAGATATCAGACATGGCTGAAGAATCATCATTGAGGATCAGTCTATTAATGAAGATCCGCCAGACGAACAACCCTTGAAGATCATGGTCAAGGGACGAATCCAATCTCAACTTGTCAATGATCAACCTTTGATAATCAAGGTTAAAGGAAGAACTCAAACTTATCTGAGGAATCAATAAAAATTCCTGCTAAGAGCCAAGTTCAACCTTTTATGATCAAAGTCAAAGGGCGTACTTCTGGTACGAATGATCCAGAATCACCATTGATCGTCAATATTGGCAATTCTACACAGAAGACGGATGATGGTCCACTGTTGACTAATCCGAAGCGTAGCAATCAGACTGTAAATGATGTAAATATTGCTCATCCTTTGATATCAATGAAGATTTCCTTTTCGAGTATATGGCTGTCAAGTTTATTGAGAGAATGACTTTATCTTCTGATAATCAAAGTCATCAATATAAAGACAACATAGAGCCGGAAGAAATTTTATACATTGATCATAAAGAGAATTCTTTCCCTCCTCATGTTGATGTTGGACCTTATGCTCAAAAGTTCTTGACATCTTCTCCCTATCTGCTTCCTGTAGCCGCTTCATCACAAGCTGCGTAACTTTCAGACGATACGAAGATCCTATTTCGTGGTCCCATCTGATAAGAAAAACAAGCGCCAAATTGTATTTGGCCTGGCAAGAAATATCCCTATTACTCAGACAGATGATCTGAAGGATAAAGATAAAGGAAGAATGAATTGACAAGTATAGTCAACAATCTATCAAGATCATCCAAAATATGGGATATGATTTAAAGACTATGCAAGGTCTTAATCAAGGAAAGGATAGACGACTACCATTATACGGTGATCCGTTTTACCAGAAGACTCGTCATGGGTTGGGATATGATCCGTCCCACATTTTTGATGACGATATACAAAAAGAATTCTCTTCTAGCTCATCAAATTCGGAAGAAATTCAATGACATTTGTCTTATTATCCCCTAGCTACCAAGGTTTGGTCAAGCTGACTACTCATCTCTTTTCTTATATCTTGCGGTTGGCACATAAATTTGGATTCGTTATTTATCACAATCTTAAGTCCTCTGAATAAATATCAAATCTTCCTACCTATCATTTTGACCTCTGCGTAGATATTTATCTACTTCTTATATACTGTCATGTTCATATTACCTCTGATAAGTATTCTTTTTTTTTATTATCTATCATGTTCATTTGACCTCTGCATAGATATTAATCTACTCTTCTTTGAGTTCTTACATACTATCACGTCCATATTACCTCTGATGGCATTGTATATTCTCAAGCAGAGATTAATCTTCTGTCTCATCAGATGATTAATGGAATTTATTATTTTATCATGTTCTCATGACCGCTGGATGAATATTAAATCTACTTATCTATCATGTCCATATTACCTCTGGATAGATATAATGCATTGAGTTTAAAAGACTTGTCATGTCCTATAACCTCTGATAAGTATCTCCTATCTCATACCTACTGTTTCAAATAAACGATAGGATCATAAAACATATATTTCATTCATCTTGGAAACATTGCAAAATAGATTACAAGAAATTCTTTTAAAGTGGAGTAGAAATATCTAGAAGTAACTGCCGTAGTTCTTCTAGCCGTTTACCAAGAGAACTCATAACTTTCTTTGTAGCCTCGGCACGTCGATCCTCAGGGGTACAAATGCAAGAAAGCTTAGCGAAGGTGGTTATTAAACCCTCTTTAGCTTCATCGAGGGTCCTGATAGTTGATTCAGCCCCAAAAGCTTTCTCTTCTAAAATCGAGCTCTGGATAAGGTGCCGATTTTGAGCTTTGATCATCTTTCTCTTTCAGCCTTAAGGCGAGCCAACCCTGCCTCAAACTCGTGGATTTCATGATTTTTGTTCTGAATATCTATGTTCAGAGCATCATAAGCTACCCTGTGACTATGAAGTGAGGGCTTTATCCCAGCAAAGAATGCTTTCTCTTTGGCAACCTTCAGACTATGTTCACGAAGAGATTATTGTATGTAGCTTGCCGAGCAAGGTAATCGGCTGTTAAGGCTTCATATTCCTCCTCAATAAGACTTTCTACAGTTCTACTTGACAGCCTGAGATATTCTCTGATTGGTTGTTCAAGGTCCTCCACAATTTTCCCCCATTGGCAGCTTCGAAATAAACTGCATCTCATGAAGGGCAAGACCCATTTCACCTTTCGGAGTAGCAAAAGTTCCAGTTGAACTTAAATATAGCTCCATCAAGGCCAGAAATAAGTTTCCATTCGCAGTAATACCATAGCTGGTGGAAGCTACTGCTTCGTATAAGCCAATATCTTTCAACTCTTCCTCAAAGTTCTTCATCATCCAAAGGCTTATCTGAATCCAACTCTGGTTGAATGGAGTCAACCATCCTGGCAGTCTGGGGTTGGTTTGAGGATATAATACAGCTTCCTTCATAAATTTATTAACAAACATCGGGGTTTGAACTGGCTGTATTAGGCCCGAATCTTCGCTTGGATTAGAGCCTGGCATAAGGCCAAAGATAGAAGTAACACCTCCATTGGGAACACTAGCAAAGTATCCCATGTCATTGGCACGCTCTCTCTTGAAGACAATTCTACCCGGGCGTCCATGACTATTGGGAGTCAAATTCCATAACATCTGTCGAGGATGAGTGGCATGGACGAATGCCGATAAAGGATAATCTTTGTCCATATCTGGAAGATACATAGCTCTATTCCCAAATTTAAAAACCCAAGACTCTTTCTTGGGGTGTGTCTGGGATTTACAATCAATGGCATCTCCAAACAGAAAGGCTGGTTTTGCGAAGTGTTGTCCATCTAGTGAATTCAACAACTTTCCATTTATCATGGATAGCAACAATCTATCCCCTTGAGTTGCTATCAACTGTGCCCTCTCTGCCGGATACTCGGGGTTCGACTGAGGAAATTGGACATGAGATAAATCTTCCAAATAGTTCGAACCTACCATGCCAACTGATGATCCGAAAACTTCAGCGAGGGGGTGAACTTGCAGATCCGCTGGTGAAATAACAAAAGAGATCAAGTTAGTTCGAAGTTTTTAAGAGTTGAGGAAAAACTCATGCAGTATTGGTTCGACAAAACCTCTCAGAAAAGATTGATTAACTTCATGCTACCATACAGTGGCATGAGCGTAATGCAACTTTTTACGCTAGCATGTATGAACATGAGCGTAGTTAAGTTTTACGCTAGCATATTAGCTGTGGGCACAAAAATAGATTTACGCTGACACGTGTAACGTGGGCGTATTCTTGTTAAACTTTATGCTAACACGTACAACGTGGGCGTACAATGTTATTTTAACTTTACGCTAACACGTATAACGTGGGCGTACAATGTTATTTTAACTTTACGCTAACACGTACAACGTGGGCGTACAATGTTATTTCAACTTTACGCTAACACGTACAACGTGGGCGTAAAGATCTGAAAGATTGGTTTATCTTCTTCTTCCTCGACGGATTTATTTTCTCTCAACTGAAGATTAGGGTTTTTACCTATCATAGGCGGAGCCACGGCCGGGTTAGGGTTTCGTTGTGGTGGTGATGACTGAGTAGAGGTCTTCACATGATCGGTCGACGAGGAATCAATGGCTGGTTTCTTCCCCTTGCTGCCGGCGGCGGATGATTTCTTAGGAGCCATCAGATCAGAGTTTCGAAGAAAGAAAAGGCGAAGAGATTCAAGAAGATGAGTAAAAGTGTTTTCTCTCTCTAAAAAGGCCTATTTATAGAGAGATTCAAAACCGACTGTTGGATATCCCTATATTTACGCTGACTGTTGGATATCCCCGCTCTTACGCGGATGACTGTTGCGTATCCCGAATTTTGCGCTCATCAAATCTCAACTTTTACGCTTCTGTTCAAAGTGTTTCAAATTTTGGAGACATTTGGAAACTTTGAAGGGGGTCTTGTAGGAGCGTAAAAAGTGCTTCAAAGAAAGAGTCATCTCATTCGTAAGTAGCCTATTTTACGCCTAACAGAACGGATAATTTCTTTACGCCCAAGACAAGGCTAATTGTATTACACCTAAGCAGATTGATCATTTTACGCTTGGGTCTACACCGGTGATTTTACGCCAAGGACTGAGCAGCCTCTTTCACGCTGGACAAAAGCTATCAAATCTCGTATTTAATGCAGACTTTGACATAAAGATATCAATGATGGCATTTACCACAGAATTCAATGGAATTTGTCTCATATAAAGACCATTGTTGTCGTTTATAGAGATCGAGCTACTTTACGCTCACTGAATGGTTTTTTTTACGCACGGAGTTTTACATGAGTCCTTACGCTCATAAAAAACAATGTGTGCGTGAAGTCTATTTGAGCCATTTTACGCTCAAGGTTATTCAATAACCACTTTACGCTGGAAACCTATGACAGAGCTAGTTTACGCTCATCTTTTTACGTCCTATTCGTTCTGGCCAGTTTGGAACGTGGTGTGCCTACGTGGTCTTCATGTCACATATTTCGAAGAACGTATGTACATGTATCCTATTCTTACTGAAATGATGGGACACGTGTCATCATATACAGAGGATGACTCTGATCGTGGATGGCAGTTGTTAGCGTAAAGACAGATTTTGATGCCCTTTTACGCACGGAAGCCCCAGTCTATAAATAGACTCATTTTTCTCATACAACACACACACAGAGACAGGAGAGAATAGAGAGATCAGAACTTCAAGATTTTGATTCTCCAGAGCATTCTTCTTCAATCTTTCTTCCAGAATAGAGTGAAGCAAAGCAGGAAAGCATTCGGCCTCGCCATCAGTGCCCAAGTGCGTCGATACCTTTCTGGTGCATTAGTTCTTCCAAATTGTTCTACTTTAAGCAGTGATCTTCATCATCATCATATGGTCCAAGGAACAAAGTGATCATTTACGAATCAGACTTCCATAGCAATACTTTTCCAGAATCAAATTTGTACTTCTTATACTTTTCTTCTTGTTTTTGTTTTCAAAAGCCAATTCCTCCCAGGCATTTTGTTAAGCGAAACAGAAAGAAGAGAGAGTAAAGAACTTTTCTCTTCAAAAATTACTCATATTTATAGGCTAGCAAGGGCGTGTGAACCGATAGACGCTTCGGGTTTCATGCTGCCTAGAAGATAAAGCCGACCCTTGGGATTCTATCCCCTTTCATACAAAAAGAATGCTCAGAATTATCAAGGCAAATCTAAATATTTAATGCTGACTCTTGGGATCCTATCCAAAAGATGGCTTTAAATCAAAAACAAATCAAAGAGCAATTAATGAGACACCTACGTGGCACAAAGACCAGCCTATGCGGCCAGAGAAGACTATACGGCCAGAGAAGTCTATGCGGCCAGAGAAGCCTATGCGGCCAGAGAAGACCATGCGGCCAGAGAAGTCTATGCGGCATGAAGAGCTTATGCGGACATACCCATGCTTCTTATTCAAAGTATTTCAATTTTACAAATTGAAAACTTTGAAGGGGGTCTTGTAGAAGCATGAAAAAAGTAATAATAAATTCTTATGCGGCCCAGAAACTCCATGCGGCTCAGAACTTGGGGGGTTTCATGCGGCTCATAAATCCCTGAGAGCTTCATGCGGCTCAAAGAGCTTCATGCGTCTCAGATAGTTTTATGCGGCTCAGAAAAAGCCACGTGGCCTTATGCGGTTCGAAATAGGCCCATACAGCTGGCCATAATTACTCCGTGCAGCTGGCCATTAATGCTCTGACACAAAGTGACAGCTCTGACATGATGGCTCTGACATAAAGAAGAGACGTAACATGCTCATAAAAAGAAGAGAGAATCTTCATAATATCGGACACAGTTCACAAAGTCCAAAAAAAGTTCTCCATGCGGCTCGGTTGTGAGGCCACCCTCATGCGGCTCGGTTATGAGGCCACCCTCATGCGGCTCGGTTGTGAGGCCACCCTCATACGGCTCGGTTGTGAGGCCACCCTCATGCGGCTCAGTTATAAGGACACCCTCATGCAGCTCGGTTGTGAGGCAACCCTCATGCGGCTCGGTTATGAGGCCACCTTCATGCGGCTCAGCCAGGGTGCACCATTCATGCGGCTCGCAACATAGCGGCAGTTGGGACGCATGGCAGAAGTTGACTAAGTCTTAACAACTCAGATTTATTACAACCAACAGATCATAACAGTTCAGATTTATTGCAACCAACATAACAGTCCAGATTTATTACAACAAACAGATCAAGATTAATCTTAACCAATCCCCAACTGCCCACTTCTCAAGACACAGTTACAAGGATGTGGCCACGTGGTTGTACACCCCATCTATCACAAACTTCCATAAATAGCATGGGATTATTCCTTTGCACACACACACAGAGAGCAACACAGAGATAGATCCGAGCAGAGAGAGAGCATTTCCTCACCGGAGCTGAGGTTGCGTTCGATCGTCCAAGGAGTAAGGCAGAGTTGATAGCACTTTCTCGAGCATCTACCGTCACCCCCCAGAATCTGAATTAAACAATTGTACTTAGATTTCTTTTCCTAGGTTTTGTTCCTAGGCTCTCTTTGTACAAGCGAGTTTGTAATTGTGAATTAAAGTTTAGTCCTCCCATAAAATTGTTCTGTTCTTTGATAATCAATGGCAAACACTAGCATGGGTTTTTTTGGCCCAATGTGTCTAAATGCATTCAAAGTCTGTACAAGTCATATTGGACTTGATTCATGACTTTGGGTCCCGTATCTGGACTTCGGTTCAATTTTGCATACGTGGATAAAATACTAAATAATTAATTATTTATTTTTCAGGATTTGTATCTTGCTGTTTTTGAATTTATGTATATATCTTTTAAGTGCTGTAAAAATCTGAGAAAAATTGTATTTAAATACTATGTTAATTTACCTAATTTAATATAATTAGCATTTAATAAGTACTATTGGCATTTTATAAAAATAGGAAAATAAAACTCATTTTCAGGGTACCTATGTTTACTGATTTTTAATAAACATCTATGAGGGTTCATAAATTTCAGAAAAATTAGTATAAATTTCTATAATTAACAAGGATCATGTTGGTACTTTATTTTATATATATTTGAGCTTTTGCATATCTTAAAAATTGTTGGAGCACAGTGTACAGTCTGATTTATTTATTGAATAACTACGACTTACGATGTATTGTGTGATTCTGGGTTATTATAGTATTGGACCTCACCATACCATAGTGTAAAGGCCCTAAAAAGTTGGTTTAGGTATTATGTCACCCCCTATTGGTCTCCTATGCTAAAGTCATCATTTGGCTAGGTGTCCAGTCAGAAAGTCGTATCGTACAACTAGTGTCCTAGTTTTAACTTAGTATAAAAACTAAGTTTATGTATTATTTTTATAGTGACGAGACACCTGGATATCAATAGCTTCATATACATATACTTGCTTTGCACAAGGCAAGTACCTCTATAAACTTTATTTACTGCATACAATAAATTATGTAAAAACCATGTTGAATACCGATACCTAAACTGCAAATCACATATCTCCATGTTCCATATGCTTTATACTACTCTCAGTATCCACCATGCTGTATACTGTTCTCGTATCACTCACATGTTATAAAACGGGTTAAGGGAAAACTGTTAGTAGAGTACGTGATCTTGCCCCCCTTCTCCGTATGTATTTACCGAGCACGGGTACATTCTATATGTAACTTTGTCGTAGGTCTGATCCCGTATTTGTGTATGGATATACACCGATGCCGTTATTGTACGTATGTGCACTTCAGAAAAACTTGATATGTACCACTGTACATCCTATTTACCTATTGATCGAACACGTACATGCTACAGTTTTAAACTTTAAAACAAACATATAATGCCATAATGAAATATACCTAAAACTGAATAAATTAAGATATGCCATGATTCCTGTTTACTACATTTTAGTTCATTTCATGCTACGTATATTTAGTTTGTTAGAAACAGTACTTGCTTCCGTCCTGACAGGATAACGTTGTAGGTATACTTACTGAGGAGGAATTGCTTTGTGATTCTTATTATGGGGTTGCCATCGATGATCAGACTTTACCTTACGAGGATGTACCTGCGGAAAAACTCGTCTAGTTTTTGTAGTTGCTCGGGAATTTTGATAGTAGTCATGTTGTTAAACAATGTATTTTGATACTGGTCATGTATCCAGTTTTATGTCTCGACTTTGTATTTCGGAACAAATTTATATACGAGATGGCTTTTGTGTTTGGAACATTTCTGACTCAATATGACATATAGAACTATTAGCACACTTTGATCATATATTGTTTGTCTTTAGAACAGCTTACTATGCTTTATCTCAAGCGTAGGCTGGACATGACTCGGCCCGGCCTAATAATTTGGGTAGCGGATCGTGACACTAGGCCTCCCACGGCATGGCTAATATACTGGTCAAAGTACACTGCTACATCTTCCGTACCAAAATTCATGGTCGTCTAGTGCTCCAAAACTCAACAATGGCTAAGGTCATTTCTAATAAAATCATAAATTGCATAAATTCATTTTTAAGTCTTTTTAAATAACAAAAAAAATCCTAAAAATTTAGGGGTTTTACATCCTACCCAACTTATAAGAATTTTGTCCTCAAAATTTAGGAATAATAGGGTAGATAGGGTTGAGGAAAGGAAGAGTAGTTGAAGGCGAAGATATAGTCACATGGGTTGGTCAGTGGCTATCTACATTCGTGTATATATAACTGATAGGGCATCTAAAGGTGATACTTTTAGTCTATCTATCAAGTACAGTGTCTGGTCTTTCTAAAGTAAGTAAAGTCAACAACAAAAGAGTTCAAAGACAATGATATTTAGTACGAAATACGAGGTTCATAGGGGCAAAAATAATTCCAATAAGAGTTGTCAATGCTGTCGGGATGAGACTCTAAGGCAGGTTTAACTATGTCTCCATCCGCATAGAATAATATATGATAAGTGAACCAAAGTGCAATAGATTGATCAGACCATCATGCACCGGTTCTGATTAGATAATATGTTAGTGGGCAATAAAATATGTCATGATCAAGCTAAAAAAATATAAGCTTGCAAAACTACGGCTAAATTAGCCGCATAAGATAGTCAAAATATAAGTAAGAAAGAATGATAAAGGAAATTAAATAGTCTAGGATCTTTTAAAATCTAAGTTTCGCCCAAAGTTTGGGGCCTATGTAATCGTCCTAGTGTTTGCTTGCTTATGGCATAGTTGGCTAAATGGGTTAGAATCCTCAAGATTCTATAGTCTAAGTAAACTTATCAATATGGTCACAAGGACAAAGGATTTGATGGGTCGTGAGGTATTCTACCCAACTTACAAGAGTTAAACTAGTAGTGTGATGGGACCATGGGTCAAGCAATCAAGATAATGCACAAAGTAAAGTATTTAAGGAATTAAGTAGAACACAATCACATATAGCGTCAAAAGATTTAGTCAAGGTTGGATCTCTAATTGAAGTCAAAAAGTATTTTGGTATTATGGTAAAGGTTATAGTTTAGCCATTTTGACAAGAAAGTCATATAAAGAAAATAGAGTACAAGGAGACGTGTTTTAGTGGGACATGCTATATCTACATGAATGTAGGCTCGTCTAGGTCTTACATATAAAATTTGTTTGAAGGAAAAGTCTAGTGTTGTGCTCCAAATATCAAAGTCACGATAGGGAACACCCAAGGATCAAAATAGAGAGTGGTTTTCATGAGGCAATGATTTATCATTCTAATAGGAATCAATTTGTCCAAATCAAGAGGTTTAGAGGGTTTACAATTTACTCACTCTAAATTTCCTTTCTCAAATTGAAACTAAAGCATAATTTTGATGATTGATGAAGTTAGAAATATTCCAAGTCATGGTATCATACCTTGACTTGATATCAACGAGTAACAGAATCATGATGCGGTAGATATGAATCAAGGACGAAGTGATTGCGACTAGATGGAAGAATATTGTGTATGTCATACTTGTGTTCCCATGGAAATTCTCCTAGCACGAAATACTACAATGACATACAAACCGAGGACATGGGCCATTTCACATATACAAGGTCTACAAAAAGGTATCTAACTTTAAGGCATGTCTTGGAAATCCTTTTCGACCTAATCCTTAACCGCTATTCTAAGCAAGTCTGTCTATGCTACGGTTTCTGATATTACTAAAAATGTTTGTAGGTATTACCTTGCAGTGCAATTGCTAACTTTTAATCCGAATGTATTTCGGAAGAACGAGATAACTATTCTATGCATGAATATGATACTAATGAAGGTGCACCAATAATGTATTAACTAGAATAATACATGTGGTATCGTCAACTCGGGAAGGGTGTCTAGCACTGTCATGGTGAATGTCCATCCTTGCCTCAGATTATTCATCTCTTCTCTAGCAGGACTATACTCTGGTGTCTGGCCTACCAAGGCGGGTCCCTTCTGATATTCTTCTAGAGTTAGTGGTTGTGCTGCACCTGGTCCGAGAGTTATTGGCCCTCGTAACTGTTGCTGTGATGGTGCTGGAGCTAAACCGTGTGTGGTGTGTCGGTTGGGGCAATCTCGAAGTTTATGCTCACTGGAACCGCAATTGAAGCAACACTTTAGTCGCCGACGACAGTCCTTCTGCTGGTGCCCTCTTCTTCCACAAAACTGGCAGGTTATTGTACTTGGAATTTGGTAGGGCACGACTTGTTGTTGATATTGCGCATTAAGTCGTCGTTCAGGGCCTCCTGAACCAAGTTGAACTGGAAAGTCTATCTGGGCAAAGTATCTTTGTGTTTGTTGTGCTTCCATGTGAAGGATCTTCTGACTTCTAGCTTCTTCTAATACTGTAGCGTGCAAAATTCTGGATTGCACAGTGGTGTGTGTTTTAAGCTCGGGCCTTAATCCATTATGAAACCTTTTTGCCTTCTCCTTCTCCGTTGGCATCAATTCCTCGGCAAATCTGCTTAGTCGGCTAAATTCTGCATCATACTCGTCAACCGACTTGTCTCCTTGTTTGAGGTAGAGGAACTGATCATATAGTACATTCCGAGCAGCGGTTGGAAAGTACCTCTCATTGAAGAGCTTGTAGAACTCTTTCCATGACTGATTGGTACCCAAGCGCCTCTCCTCCGCTTTCCACCAATGATAGGCATTGTCCTCGAGTAATAAATCAACTGCGGTCATCCAATCTTCTTTAGGCAACTGTGACGCCCTTAACTTCTTTTCGGTGCTAATAAGCCGTGAAGAAACTTCTAGCGGGCCTTCGGTACCTTTGAAAGTCTTCGGATTCATTTGGGTGAAATCTGAATTACTGCCTACGTATTAATGGGGCCTTGGTGGAGGTACTGGTACTTGGGTTGGTAGTGGAGATGGGGGTCTATTATGTGGGACCATCACGTCTTGTCTCAATAGCTTATTTTACTGCCACTGAGCCCACAATAAAGTATAAAGGAACCGATTGGTATCATCTTCATCAATCGGGGGCATAGGCATCTGCGGTCCAACTTGATGTAGATTCTGATGAAGGGGTGGTGGAGTATACCCTCTCTGGGGTGCAGGGGTCTGCTGAACAGGCTGAACTAACTGGGGTTCAGAGGCATGGGGATGCTGGTGAGTAGGTAGGGTCGTCTGGTCTAGCTGAGAAGGCATGGTTGAGGTTGCTATATGATGCTGTGGGTGAATTTGCTCCTCTTGGGCTACACAGTTATCTGGGGTGATGGCAAGTTGTGCAGCGCTACCGCTATGAGGATTCATTTTCTGGCACGAGATATAAAAATTTTGTTAGAACAGTTTCAAGCTAGATGCAAGTCAAGCAGTTAATGAGAGTTTGAAGAGGAATCAAGGGAGGTTTCAAACATGTGGATGAGCTTCCTAATTTCTAATCCTAAATGCAGGCTCGTATCAGCACAGTTATGTAGCCGATACGATATGCTCAGACCTGTATGGGCTACCACAAAAACATGTAACGCCTCAGTCCCAAAATACCTAGGACTAGGCATACGAAATATGCCAGCTGCATGCATACGAAGAATACTCCAATATGTGGAATCCTCGTACGCAAACATAAGTTGTAAATCATAGGCCAATCATAAATAACTATACCTCATCCACAAAATCACAAAGAAAATGATAGTCCAGATAGTATCCAATAAAAGAGTCAAAAGATAGATAGCCGGGTGGAAACAAATCCACTACCAAACAGCTATGAATATAATCTAAGATACTGGAGTCCAACCTCCAAAAATAAATGAAAGATACAAGTAAGGAAAGAATCAGGCATCGTCAGAGGGAAAGATATCCTCAGTAGGAAACGAAGGAGCTAAACCGAGTCCGTACTCCCGGGGTAATCCTGACCATCTACACCTGGAGAGATCACCACGTCCTCGGCGGGACATAACAAGATACAGAAAAAAAAACATGCCATATAAACTTAATATAAACTGCACACAATAATCCGGATCATAACATAGTTCAGCACTTTATCATCGAAGCAGTGAACCACACCTACAACCAAACAAGGACAAGGTGTGGCACACTAGTTCCTGATAAAATACTGTTCCAAGCCATGAACGGTAGAGTACATAACCATATGGAAAAGTACATACACCTACGGATAAAGGTCGACTAACCATTCTAAGTGGAATGCATTTTAAGAACAGTTCATGGTCGCATACTACCGGGTCAAGTCAAGAAAATACCAATGCAGTACAATACCTCAGTAGCGAGTCACAACACCATATACTATTCCTCAGTATCGAACGAGTCTATAGCATATAGTCTACCTATCGTTCCTCAGTAACGAGCGAGTCTACGATAGATAGGGTGGTAGTCAACTTCGAATCATGTTCTTCCCGTCCAATGCCAACTCATAACTGCTAAGTCTTCTAACATGCAACTCTATTAGCAGTTATTCCCTAACGCACGTCCTCACGTATCGGTGGCCAACCAACTACGCAAGTCCGAGACCTATATGAGACTCGTGTCTCGTGTAGCACATGTGTCAAGGCCACTGAATGCATTACAACATAGGGTAGTCTTCTTAACTTTAAGTCGATGCATGATAATAGGAATAAAACTAAATAGTAAATTGCATAAAATATATCAAGACAAAAAATGACAATAAGTAAGAAAATAAAACTAAATTAGCATGCTAAATGACAGTAAATAAGCATAATACAATGGCAAGGTATTTTGCCTGAGGGTGGTGCGAGATGTAGCAAAATCCAACAGTCAGAATCGTCAACACGAAAGTCAAAATCCACAAGGAGCTCCGGATGCTGAAACAAACATCACGAACGAGTTTGGTATAAAATATATGCCTAGGAAACGTCTGTCCAAAAGTCTAATTCTGGTACAGGGGTAAAATCGTAATTTCAGATCAAAACGATGTCCGCCGTTTGACCCGTTTTGTACCGAAATGTGCGCCAGAACCTACGGTCTGTAAAGTCGTCAAACTACATATCTACGAATTTATTTTGATGATACGAACCCAAGGTATGTCCAATTTTGGATTCCGATGGGCCGTGCACAAAATCACCCGTTGAGTGGAATTATGGGCCCGCCAAAATAGCGTCCCGGTCAACGGTCTCATAATCGGACCAAACTTGGCTCACACGACCAGAAAAATATTTTGAGTCCAATGGCGTAAGGTTCGTCGCGATTTGATGAGTGTGCACAAAGTAATTGGAAAATATCGAAAAAGTCTGATACGAAAAAATTTGACGGATACGGATCAAATTCGTCGCGCACATGCAAACAATTTGAATTCTGTCAAATCCCGTACGTCCACGAAGTCGATACGGACCTTTCGGTACTTTCGGTTCGCGACCACGTCGTCCGAATTGGCGGAATGCACGTCGTATCGGGGTTTTTTTAGTTTTAAAAAAACTAATTTCTCAGGATTTTTAATTTAATTAATCCTAAAATTTATTGAAGAAAAATAAATATATTTGAAGGGGATGATAGAGGGTCATTTGGGTTTTCTACACGAATTTACGGATCTAAAAACGGACAAGAATTGATGGAGAAATTTAACGGGGAAGTCGGGTACCTTGGAGTTGAAAACTGATGTTGTTGTGGGTGTTTGTGGTTGTCGTTGCTGTCGCCGTGGTTCCCGGGAGGTGGGGCTACTGTGGCGGGACACGCTCGCCGAGAAGTGGGAGGAGGATGGAGGAGAGAGGAGGAGGAAGGGATTAGGATATATATATATATATATATAATATAAAATATATATATATATATATATATATATATTTTGGGGGGGGGCCGGGAGGGGGGGGTCCGGGGGTGGGGGGGAGCCCGGGGGGGGCCAGGGGGGGTGTCCGGCAACGGGTGCCACCCGGGGCCGCGGCCAAAGCCGCCCAGCCACCCCGGGTGGAAGGGGAGGCTCGAACCCAGCCCATCCCTAGGGGAGCCAACCCTCCTAACCACAAGAGCTAGGCCCGCCGGACATATATATATATATATATATATATATATATATATATATATATATATATATATATATATATATATATATATATATATATATATATATACAGCAACATATATATATATATATATATATATATATATATATATATATATATATATATATATGTTGCTGTATATATATATATATATATATATATATATATATATATATATATATATATATATATATATATAAGGAGAGAAGGGGTTCGGCCATATAATAGGTTGCTGCTATTGCTTTATCCATATATGTGGGCGGCTATCATGAATGCATGATGCTGCTGCTTGTGGGAAAAAAGGTGGGCGGCCACAATGGTGTGCTATTATTATTATTTAATATTATTTTTTTAAAATCTTTTCCAATCTTTAATACTTATACCTATCTATATATATATATATATATATATATATATATATATATATATATATATATATATATATATATATATATATATAATTCTATTTAAATCCAAATAATAATTTAGATGTTACATATCCAAATATTTAATATATTTAAACATATCTACATATATATATAAATTCAATCCTTAATAAATCAACTCAAAATAATAATAATATTTAAATAGGATAAACATGTTTATTAAATCTCCACAAAATAACTATAATAATAATAAAATAATAAACTCGTCCCAATGGGTGAACTTATACCGTACACCCTCATCCGGGTCCAGAAATTGTAAAATTTTTTAAAATATTATTTTATTAATAAAATATAGATTTTGTACCAAAAGTCAATAAATATTCAACAAGTTCTAAAATAATTTAAAAATATTTGTACATACACAAAATATTCCTACATGGCCACCTTGGTCACCCCACATGCTCACATGGGCTTAAATTTGGTTCGGGCCCAGTTCGGGCTGAATTGGACAAACCGGGTCATCTAAAAATCAATATATAAAATAATATTTAATTAAAATAATTTAAATAAGTTAATTCACAACTTGGCCTGGTGTTCCTAGTTTGGACAGAACTATGGCTAGGCCTCCCACGGCATGGCTAATATACTGGTCAAAGTATACTGCTACATCTTCCGTGCCAAAGTTCATGGTCGTCTAGTGCTCTAAAACTCAACAATGGCTAAGGTCATTTCTAATAAAATCATAAATTGCATAAATTCATTTTTAAATCTTTTTAAATAACAAAAAAAATCCCAAAAATTTAGGGGTTTTACATGCCACTACCAGCCTTCAAGCTTACGGATATTTGATCGACGGTGCTCAAGCATGGAGGTACTATAGTGCGAGAGACACTAAACCTGTATTTACTATGCCCTCGGCTACTTTTGAAGCTAGCCCGCGTATATTGAGTTCATATGCGAATTTCTACACTTCGACCAACACCTTCTTCGAGGTTTTTTATTTATCTGATAGCTTTGTTAGTATTAGAAGGTCACGAGGAGGGACTGAGACAACTACAAATTTTGCCAAAGCTAAAAAGGACATTCCCGCTGACGCACCTTTAGAGGTTGCAGCTGCCGGTTTCCATGACGAAGTGTAAGGTGCACTGCGCGGCTCTTTAAAAAAATACAAAGAAAAATACCCCGTGAAGGGGGTAGTAAGGAACAGAAGACTGGGACTTCATCTTCCCAGACAATTCATGAAGAACTTCTTTCTCATGCTAAAAGGAAAGGAAAGAAGAAGAAAGAAACGATTGTTGCTGAGAAGCTCATAGCAAGGATAAGGGCCCAGACACGACATTTGGAGGCGGGACTTTCGTCTGGAGGAACATCCTCTTTCAGGGGAACAACCTTATCTCCTATCATAAGGAAAGTAGGGTTTCTACTGAAGAAATAAGTAGGGAGCCGATTGCGCAAGATGAACCTTCTGGAATTGAAGCATCACCCCAAATGTTGCTTAAGCGTAAAACAAGAAGGAAATTATTAGTGACTAGAGTTGTTAGGGAGAAAACTAGAGTTTCGCCTATTCCATTATCGTCGAGGTAGTCTTCTGTTCGTCAAGAACCATCATTGCCATCACAAGATCCACCGTTTCTAAAAGATGATATTCTTACTCTTTCAGTCCAACAAGAGTTATTAGATATTAACCCGTTAGCCATTTGTATTTATATTTCTTTGTCTCCAAAGCCTCCATCAACCAGTGCTCCAGCTCCAGCTACTGCAGTGGATACCCCTCCGATTACTGCTTCAGAACCAGTAATCATTGGGATCACCATTCCCTTATCTATAAGGACATTAGCAGCGTTTGCCTCAACTGGTTTAATATCGCCCTCGGTTACTAATGACGCTCCAAGGGTCACAGTTCCTGAGGAAACGTTAACTTCAATGTATGTTTTTCTAGAAGTTCTAGCTCCTTCAATAATTAACCCTCCTATAGCCCCTATCCCGTACAAAATATCTCAAAATGATGAAGAAATGATAGCGGCATTGCAGTATTTCAATTTTGGGGATGAACCGATCGAGGAGATCTAGCCAAGGACATAGTTTACAATCTACCTTCGTGATGCTAGCTCTTGGATCGTCTTTCACTTCGCTCGACTCTTCCATCGTTGCTATGTATTTCTCTCTTTTTTTGGTAGTGGATTTGTCTCCGCCCAACATTTTTGTACAAATGACATTTATAAGTTGGTTTTATGATATATTAGTTTGTAGATGAGATTAGTTTCATGGTTACTGTATTTTACAACTTATGTATACATACGAGGTTCCATGTACTGGAGTATGCTTCGTATGTATACAGCTGGCATGTCTACGTACTTGGTCCTAAGTATTTTGGGGCTGGGGTGTTACACCAGCCTACGCCACAGAATCGGTGGTAGAACGTTGTATAGGTCGTACAAATATACAACATCTAGACACAATATATATGAACCTATCATCTCTGCACGGAGGTATATAATATCAACTCAATCACAAGACATCTAAGGAAGATAAGCATAATATGATAGAAGGAAATAAACTGGAAATAGATGCAAGTTCACAACACAAGTTAGAGTTCAAAACATAACACAAGATCTCAAATATAAAGTATACTACAAGTCTCAAGTACTAGCTGGAACGCAGTCCAGTCAAACCTAACTAGTCTAAGTCTAAGCAAGCGGTGCGTCCTCATTGGGCACCGGCTCCAAAGGGATGTCCATGTCGTACTCACCATCTATGCCAAACCCATAGAAGGTCAAGCAGTCAGCATCTATATCATCTGTAAACATCAACGGGGTTATCCTGTCAGGATATAAGTAAGTACAAATGCCAATAACAGTTCCATATGAATTGACAAATTCTATAAGAGACAATTATAATGAAATACAAGATGAAATATCAAGACTGAATATAGACAGGATATCATGTCAGGGTATGAAATACTGGAATATAGAACAGTACAAAAATATCTGATGTAAAATGTAAACATAAACGGTGCCTTGAGATATTAGCGTGTTATGTGATCGGCTTAGGTCCGGATCTAGTTATTCCATGTGATTGGCTACAAACAGGAAATACGAGAAAAATTGGATCAGGCCGGCCACAATGGAAAGCTATGAACAAGTAGTATCAAGTCAGGCTACACCCTACATACGGTGAGGGTGGAGCTATGAACAAGTGAATAGGAATACAAGTAGGGTATTGATCACAAAACCGCTAATAACTTCCCATTCTCGATAGTATAATGGATCCAGACATGACACATCATGACACAAGATTCAAAAGCAGGGGGCCAGCCCACTTCTAAATTGGTGTCTATACAAGTACAAGAAAAATAAGAACAAACAATGTACCAATATACCAGAAAAGTCCAGGAATAACTTCTCATGATAGGATCCGACGTATACTAGTCCGTGTACCATCGTGTCGGAAATCAAGTAAAATACTATAATTGAATCGGATATAGCAGATATCAAGACAATGAAAACTATCAGAGAATGTACTCGCCTGCGGTCTCGAGCTGTCAATGAGAATAGATGCTCAGAGTGATGTCACAGAACTAAAGATGATATATCATGAGTTAATTAGGGTTTGACAGTGTATGACATGATATTCTAGTGTATGCTATGCAATCTAGGTCAAACTCAGTCAAACTAAGTCAAACTAGGTCACACTAAGTCAAACTATGTCACACTAGGTCACACTAAGTCAAACTAGGTCAAACTGGATCAAGGGTTGACATTCAGTTGACTTTTGGTCAACTGGTCAACTCTGGTCAACTCCTAGTCCAATCTAGATCAAACTAGGCTAATGGTTGACTCACAGTTGACTTTTGGTCAACTGATCAATTTTGGTCAATTCTAGGTCCAATGTTGACTTGTAGTTGACTTTTGGTCAAAATAGTCAAACTTGGTCAACAGAGGTCAAAACTAGTCTAAGTATCCTATTTCTAACATTTACCTACCAAGATACCATATACCTTTGTCATATTGGTATCCCGGTACCAATACCTTGGTCGGGACCCAATACCTTAACTTGGGTAAACCTATACCTTAGCCTCTAAACAATACCTTAGCATACCTTACCCTCGCCCTATGCAACTCCAATACCTTACTAAGGTAATCCAACACCTTACAAGGTAATCCTCATTACCTTGGGATACTAGCTTAGTATCCTAAGATATCTATTGGTATCCTTAAATACCAAGATACCATAACCGTTACCTACCACTAACTAACTCACTTGTCTAACATACTAATAAATCTACTATCTATACAATTATCTAACATACTATCTAATATATATAACTCTAGCAAACTAACATCTATCAAATAGAACTAACTTTACATTCTAACATATCCAACATCTAGAACTAACATACTAACCTCACTAACATACACTAACTAAATCTACCCAGACACACACACACACATACATGTAAACCAAGGGGGGTTAAAGGGGGTCAATGGGGTAGCAAAGGGGGGTGAAATGGGGTGTGAAGGGGCTGCTAACAGAAGCCCCAACTGCTGCTGCTACTGCAATAAAAAGGGCAGCATGCTGCTGTCCATGATAGCAGCTAGGCTGCTGTTCACAGCAGCTAAATGCTGCTGTTGCTGTGGAATCCCCCTTCTTCTCACTATCTATCTATCCATCTATCTCTCTCACTACCTACCAATCTATCCATTCATCTTTCACTCTATCATATGCATCAACTACCCCTCTCTAAACACAACACACACACTCAAACTCACACACATTATCCACAAGTAACATACACACAAACTACCATTAACCACTACCACTAACCACACACACCACTCAAGACACATAGATAACCACACTCCCTTCTCCTCTAACACAATCACACCACTACCCATATATACAAATGACTCACACACACACACACAAACCACAACAACACCAATATATCTATACGTATAAAAATCAATCCACTTATATAAATAGGCATCAAAATGATATGTAGAGGCTAAATATGACATGTAGGCTAAACCACTTGGATTTAACCATAGGTATCCAAATGAAACTCATTCTATCCATCCTAACTAATATCAATCCATCCTCTAACATGTCTATAACTGAAATTAAGAGACAAAAATGCCTATTGGGCATTAAACCAAACACATGGGGTGCCTCCTCTTAGAAACTCTCCATGGGGACACCAAAACTACCCCAACTTCCTAGAGAGAACTTATGAGAGCCTCTAAACCAAAACTAATGGTGGCTCATGCATTGAGGGTGGTCCTAGTGAATGCAAATATATCTAAAATATAAGAGAAATTGAAACAGAGGCATGGTTATACCTATTGGGAGTTGGATCCCAATGATACTCTCAAATGGATACGGTTCCAACACGGAAGCTCCTTGCTCCAAAGCCTTGCTAGCACCTTCTCCTTGGTAGATTAGGTAAAATGGAGGGGGATTGGTTTGAGAGTTCAAAACCTAGAGGGAAGCTCTCAAGTTTTGAGGAAGAACTAAATTTGGGGAAAAAGAGGCAACTACCAAATGAAAGAGGGAGAGAGACCCTCCTTTGTGGCCGGCCATGCCTAGCCCTAGTTGGGCCTTGTGCAAAGTCCAAGTTGCCCCTCCATGGTCTCCTTTGGGTCAACTTAAGTCATGTGAAGGTTTGGGTCAAATGGGTCAAGTTCTAATCTCTAAATGAACCATTTAAGTCATGTGGGATTAGCCTAATTACACTAGACTAATTAGTAGGATTTATGGACCATGTCTAACTAATCTTTGGGTCCCAACTAGAGTCTAAGCTACCCGGGTCACTAACACAAGTCAGAAAAAGATGAAAATCGAACCCGACTAAACTAATCCCCAAATAACAATATTAATAAATAAATAATCACAAAATATCAAAAAATAAAAAAATGATCATTTTACCCTCAATTATGAAAACTAGAAGTGACACTTGCCTACATTATCACAGTGTGGTCGAAGTGATTCCTAACATCACCTTCAATCAGCAAGACATGTTGCTGAAGAACAACCGACATAATAGGCCCATGTACTACACAGGGTATGTTGGTGCCATTAAGGTCGATCGCATCCACATCGACCATGGCTCTTCTTTGGGGATCTCGATGCATCGGCTGACTACGTCAAACACTACAATCAGCGACTTCAACGCTTGGAAGAGTAAGCCCCTGGACAAGATTCGCATGAAATATCAAAAATGCGATCTCCAGAGAGACGTGACTTGTTACATCATTGATGTTGATATAAACTACAACATACTATTGGGTCGACCATGGATTCATAAATATATTATCGTGCGTTCCACTCTCCATCAATGCATGAAGTATGTGGCCAGTGACGGGACTATCAAGACCGAGTTCGCTGACATTGATCCATTTCGAGGACTCAAAACATACTGTACAGATGCTGAGGTGTACAAGTCAGTCTTATGGGACGATGATGCCAATAATACAGACGACGAGGCAGATACTTTACCAGAAAGTGTGGCTTTGGCAGAAGAACCATTGAGGGTTCGATTGAAGGGAAAACCACCCAAGACGTCAGCTCCTTTCGTTATCAAGCTTCAAGAGAAGGCACCGACTCGGTCTCCTTTGACGATATCATCTGCTAGCGAGGAGCCTATACAAATAAAGCTCCCCCGGAAGGCTCCAAAGCCAACTCTAAGGTCGTAGGAACCTCCGACTACAGCCCTCTTGGTAGTCAAGTTGAAGGAGAAGCCTCCTCCACCTTCTTCTATGGCAGCCCTCGTGGTCACAGATGAAGAGTTGGTAGACTACATATGCGTCGATACCAAGGTGCACTCCTTACATGATGTAATCCCTCGGGATATGATTTTGTATTTTATTAATAGAAAGTTGTCTTTGAATTACTCGTGTGAACACTAGAACACTAAGTATTTCTTAGACAATGGTCTGTATATGTTACAAACACAAGTGACAACCGCTGATCTTGTAAGCTGGGTTGTCTCTCCCGGAGGTGCCTACTTCTTGGTTCCAGTAAGGAAAAAAGAGGAAGAACCCATCGTCTTCGGTTGATTAGAGCATCCTCAGCGGCTAGCTCTAACAGAACCAGAACCCGATTACGGCAAGATTTAACTCTACCGTTACACTGCTCAAGCCAAACACCTTATTCAGAAGATAGGTTATGACTTGAACAGCGATATAGGACAGAACTATGGCAAAAGATGATGCCTTCCTTTACGACTTCGAGCTCTAAAGGAAAAGTCCCAAAATTACTACCAGCGTACTCGCTGGGGGTTGGGTTACATTACACCCATAACAACTTCAGAGAGCTCAGAGACGGAGGTCCTGATGCATTCACATTCCTTGGACTCCTCAACCTGGGACTATGATACCAGTATCTGCCAAGCCATCAAAAGGATACTACTCGTCAATATGGTCTTTGCAGATCCACCAGTCGAGGATGAAGACCAAATACTCGAATTCTTTGAGGATGAACCCTGGGCTCAATGCCTGGGATCCCAATTGGAATAGCTCTTCGAACAGCACAAACCTCCCACTGAAGATGAGGTCATCTAAGTCGAGCTAGGAGATGAGGCTTCCCCTAAGCCCATCTTCATCAGCAAATGTTTGACTGGAGAAGATAAAGAATCTCTGATACAGCTTATCCGAGAGTATATCGATGTCTTTGCTTGGAGCTATGAAGATATGCTGGGTTTAGACCCGTAAGTCGTCATTTATCGTCTCAACATCTTACCTGATGCTAAGCCTGTCAAACAGCAACAATGTTGTTTCTGCCCCAATATCATAGATGCTATCAAAAAAGAAGTCGATAAACTCATAGAGAGTGGCTTCATTTGCAAGGAGAAACATTCAGATTCGGTAGCCAACATTGTCCCAGTAACCAAGAAGAACGGGAAGATTCGGGTCTGTATAGACTTCCGGGATCTCAACTCGGCATGTCCAAAAGATGAGTTCTCCCTCCCGATCACCGACGTGATGATTGACAACACTTGTGACTTCAAGCATATGTCCTTCATGGATGGTTTCTCAGGCTACAACCAGATCAAGATGTTCCCTGAAGAAGAAAAGCATACTTCATTCCGGACTCCAAAAGAAATATATACTGTTACACGGTAATGCTCTTCGGGTTGAAGAATACGGAAGCAACATACCAGCGGGCTATGAGCACCATATTTCGTAAATACCTTCGAAAAATGGTAGAATGTTATGTTGATGACATAGCCGTTAAAAGCAAGAAGAAATCCAGCCATTTAGACGACTTGAGGATGGTGTTCGGCTTGATGCGGACACATCGACTAAAGATGAACTCAACCAAGTGTTTCTTAGGAGTCTCTAATAGCAAATTCTTGGGCTTAATCGTCACAGCCAAGGGTATTCATATTGACCCTGAGAAGACTAAGGTGATCTTGGACATGGCTCCCCTGAAGAATCTTCTTGAGCTTCGAGGCCTACAAGGACGCTTGACATATATCAGAAGATTTATAGCAAATCTCTTTAGTCGATGTCAACCCTTCACCAAACTTATAAAAAAAGGAGTTTCTTATGTCTGGACCAAAAAATGCCAGCGCACATTCGACGACATCAAAAAGTACCTCACTAGTCCTCCAGTACTGGTGGTACCGATCATGGGAAGGCCCTTCCTACTATATGTCCGAGCTATGGACCATTCTCTCCGTGCTTTGCTAGCCCAGAGAAGTAACGAAGGCCACGAATAGGCAATATACTATCTCAGCAGGACCATGATTAGGATCGAGAATCGGTATAAGCCTGTGGAGAATGAGTGTCTTGTTCTGCTCTTTGCCATCCAGAATACGTACCATTATGTGGCCGAACAGACAATCCATGTTGTCTTTCGTGTCAACCCCTTCAGAGTCCTTATAACTAAGTCGGGGGCTTTAAACTCGTAATTAGCCACATGGGCGATACTTTTGACTCCTTTTGATATGGTGTTCGTCCCACAAAAGGCAATCAAGGGCCAAGCATTAGCCGATTTCTTGGCGGCACACAGAGATATCACAGCTCTATAATGACATTCCTGATAAAGTCCTATAGTCCAATGCCATCTCAGATAACTTTGTTTGTGCATGTTCTTTGATGACGCTTCAAGAACAGGACCGAAGGGCAAGATCATCGCAGGGGTCGGAGTCGTTCTCATTACTCCCGGCGGCCATAGTCTCTCATGGAGTTGTGTACTAATAATGTTGCTAAGTATAACGCTCTCATCATCGGGCTCCAGCTTGCTAAACATTTGGGGGTTGACTACATCAAGGCCTATGCAACTCAAAACTGATTATCAACCAGGTTCGAGGACAATACAAGGTTCAGCATGAAGATCTGGATCCTTACCACCAGACAACAATCGATATCATTTCTACCTTCACATTTATAGAACATTTACCTCGGTTGTAAAACTTGGAGGTCGACGCACTCGCTGGTCTCGTCGTTTCTCTGGCAGCTCCTGCTGGAACCCAATGTACCGTCACGGTGATGGGTCTAGAACTAGTTTTCCCGAAGAACAATCTACATATGTGTCTCCGTTACTCAGTACAAACAGACACTAATGTGGACGTTCGGGACTGGTGATTCCCACTACACAGCCTACGGAATCCTACCCGAAGACCCGAAGGAAGCTACTTCTGTCAAGAGACGCTCGCTCAGGTTCTTCTACGACACGGCTACCAAAATTTTGTATCGTTGTTCATATGATAGGCTTCTCATGTGATATTTATCCAAGACAGAAGTGCAAGAGGCACTCCAGGAGGCGCACGATGGCACCTGCGGAGTCCATCAGCCTAGTTCTAAGTTGCAGGACCAACTGCGTCGCATGGGCTACTACTGGCCCACTATAATGGCAGAAGCCATTAATTATACAAAAAAGTTTGGGTATGTTAGTTGCATGGTGACTTTATCCAACCTTCGGAGTTTCTATACCCTACGGTGGCCGCCTGACCGTTTGAAGCCTGGGGAAAGGATATTATTGGGCCGATTAGCCCACCGTCCTCTAAAGGACACCGGTTCATCCTCGCCATCACCGACTACTTTTTTAAGTGGGCGGAAGCAGTACCTCTGGCTGAGGTGAAAACCTCGAACGTAATTAACTTTGTTAAACATTACGTCATATACCGCTTTGGAGTTCCCAGAAGGATTATCACGACCACGGCCCTCAGTTCGTGAGCCATACATTCCATCGGTTCTGTGATAAGAATCGGATACAGAATGTGGCATCAACGGCTTACAATCCTGCAGCAAATATACTAGTTGAAGCATTCAACAAGACTATTGTCAAGCTGCTTAAGAAAGTCGTATCTTCTAATAAGCGCGACTAGAATGAGAAGCTGGGTGAATGTCTCGAGGCTTACTGCATGACTATCCGGACACCCACGAGCAACACACCATTTTCTCTAGTCTATGGAAGCGAGGCGATGCTACCTCTGGAGATCCAGATCCTGTCTTTACGCGTAGCCATCAGCAACCAGCTGACTGATGAAGACAATCAATACCGGCGGCTACAAGAGTTAGAGGTGTTGGACGAAAAGCTTCTGCTAACTCAGCAACGGATCGAACTTTATCAAGCTCAGATTTTTGGGGCCTATAACAAAAAGGCCCGGGCAAGAACATTCCAAGTGGGTGACCTTGTCTTATCAGTTTGAAGATCGATGATGATGACTCAAAAGACGGCTGGAAAGTTCGAGCCTAAGTAGGAAGGACCGTTCGTCATAGAGACGGTCTACTCTAATGGGGCCTACCGACTGGCTAAACCTAACGGCGACTTGCTAATGATGCCAATCAATAGCAAGTTCCTGAAGAAATACTATGTCTGAGTCCCAAACCGGCTTATATTTCTACATCCCCTGTGGATGTTTATGAATTCTATTAACGAATTCACCTTTTTCATATTCCCCAGTAGAAAAAATATTTCACGTCCATTACTATCTCTGAATTGCTATTCTATACCCTAACGAAGTTCACGTCTACCACGTCCATATTACCTCTGAGTAGTCGTTTCTTTCATGATAACATTGTGTTGTTATAACTATCAAAAAAATATTTCACGTCCATACTACCTCTTAATTGATATTCTACACCTCGTTGAAGATTGTGCCTACCATGTCCATATTACTTTTGAGTAGACTTCTTTTCCATGACAATAACCCGTGATTGTCATAATTATCTGTAGAACCTTTCACGTCCATACTATCTCTGAATCATTCTATACACCCGTAGAGTCTATCCTTGCCATGTCCATATTACCTCTGAGTAAGGAAGATCCTACCACCAAAAGTTTTGTGTTTACCATGTCCATATAACCTCTGAGTAAAACACCATATCCCTAGCAGAGTTATCTCCATTCCCTCATGTCGTACTACCTTTGAAGGAATTCTCACTCTTGTACAAGAAAGTATATAGCAAAAAGATAAGCATAGAAACAAAGCCAAAATTTTCATTCATGAAATGGAAAGGTTTTTTTCTTCTGCTACAAGAAGAGTCTCTCGAAAATCGAGAGACAAAAAGACGAATGGATGTCAGCATTGAGAAGACAGATGCAGGAGTTCTTCTAGTTGACTCCTTAAAAGAGCAACTTGGGGCCCAACCAGTGGTTTGGCTCGACGCTCTGCCTCCTAATGTCAAGCGACTTCGTCCTCGAGCTGGGACAAGTTTTTGCGCACAAGGACCAGCTCTGCCTGATGAACACCAATACGATTCCTCTTCCGAGCCAGGGTCTCGGAGCATTGGCGAAGGACCTCCTACTGATCCTTCGACTTCTCTAACTCACTCTCGATAAGAGCCAAAGTCTTCTCTAACTTTCGGATTTGCTCGCCTTACACTGTTCTTCCGAGGCTGTACGACGGCAGTCCTGAGCCTCTTCGACGTCGATCACTGCTTCAATTTTGGCCTCAACCTTGAAAAGTCTGACAGTCAAGGCCTAGCATTTCTGCTCGTACTGGAAAACTTCAGAGGCTATTTTCTCTAGCTCTACAGCAGCCAGGGCCTAAAGACCGCGCTCAAGCTTGTGAAGCTCTAAGGCGATAGCTTCTAATTCTGCCAGAAGATCCTCTATCGCGTCTGCCTTCGCCTCACACTCTGGATAGTCATACAAGGCCACCAATTGGGCCCCTACTATAGATCGGGCCTGTCTAAGTGATTGGTTGTCCCACAAGATACCCTCTATACTGTACATCAAAGCATGATGAATTATGTCCAGAATGAGGTTGGCATAATACGTATTGTCAGCCAAACTCATCGGGGACACCGAAGATGCCACAATAGAAGGTCTCCGAGCAGCAAAGGTAGCCAACACGAGTCTAGGTATTACAGCCGGAGCAGATGGAACCATTTCTGGAGCGGAGGTCGTTGGGAGTGCAGAGACGGTGTGAGCCAATACTGTCTGATGTATAACCGAATCTTCAGCAGGATCCCTCACTAGATCTTCAACCATCCCTGCCGTCAAAGCTGTGTGAACTAGAGCCTGAGCAACCATAGCGACCGTCTTCTCAATGGTTGGTATGACCAATAGGATTATTCCCCAGTATGGCCAGATTTTTTTTATCCATGCTCACAACTTGAAAGAAGGAAGACGTAAAATTTGGGACACGCTTTTTCATATTCAGGCGACTTTCCAGGGCTATCTTTGGGCAATTGTGGTGACTTTAATATGGTGACTCGCTCAGATAAAAAGTTTGGTGGACGACCGGTGCACCCTTCTGATATTTAGGAGTTTCTTCAGTTCCAGGTGGCGACAGGGCTTCGGAAGGTTG
Organism: Iris pallida; assembly: GCA_029216955.1. Lineage (NCBI taxonomy): Eukaryota > Viridiplantae > Streptophyta > Magnoliopsida > Asparagales > Iridaceae > Iris > Iris pallida. Next base: position 23,917 of record JANAVB010040286.1, on the reverse strand, counting down.
CGTACACGGGCAGCCGATTTACTTTGTTCAATGGTCAGCCTGGCATAAAAAGATAAGGTTCCAGATTAGATAGGCTTCTGGTAGATTGCAACTGGTCTGCGCTGTCTCTCCTTACTAGTTGTGATTACTTAAGTAGGGCAGAATCTGACCATGCCCCGCTTTTGCTTACGGTCTGGCCCCAGGTGACAAAAATTTTCAAGCAATTTTGCTCTCTAAATTTTTGGACTAATCATACAGAGTTCATCGAGCAAGTCCGAGTGGCATGGTCTTCCATCTCTCATCCGAATGGCTTAACTCGGATTGGCCTTCGGCTGGCGGCTACTAGAAAGGCTCTCTCCTCCTGGAGCAAGAGTACTTATGGAAACGTCTTCTAGGCCGTTAGAGTTGTCGAGGATGTTGTGCTCTAGGCAGAGGCTCGGTACGAATATGATCCATCCCCGATGAATCGGTGCTCTTTCTACGCCGCCATGGCGAGGCTCAAGAGCAGGACCTTGGTGGAAGAAGCATTCTGGAGGCAAAAGGCGCGCTTGAAGTGGGATTTGAGTTGAGATCGAAATACTTCATATTTTCATGATTATGTTTCCAATCGGCCAAATCACTTATATATTCATCAGTTGGAGCAAGATGATGGGTCGATCATTACTGACCCAGTTGACCTGAATCGGGAGGCAGAGGTCTTCTTTGGCCGATTGTTCATGCAGGAGCAAGTGTCTGATTCTATTATGATACTCCAAAAGATTCTACGCCTGGTTATGGAGGAAGACAACGTTCTTCTGGAGGCTCTCCCTACTAAGAAGGAATTATTGACAGTGTTTAAAAGTTTAGACCAAAGTATTATGGCTGGGGTTGACGGCTTTACTGGTTGCTTCTTTGTCTATTGCTGGGATATTGTGGCCGATGATGTCTTGGATGCAGCAACTCCCTTCTTCTAGGGCTTCAGTTTACCTCATACCATCTCCAGCACACAGCTGATTCTGATCCCGAAGGTTGATCACCCGACCAGGTTATCAGAGTTCTGACCGATTAGCTTGTGTACTTTGTCAACAAAATTTTGTCGAATGTATTAGCTAATCGATTGGTAGATATCCTCCCCCGTATTATTTCTCCAGAGCAGAGTGCCTTTGTGAAGGGCCGTGGGATTATGGACAATATAATCTTGGCCCAGGAGATTATCCATAGAATAAGGCATAAGAACCAGGGGCAGGCAATAACGTTGATATCAAGCTTGATATGATGAAGGCTTATGATAGAGTTGATTGGACCTTTTTTCTTCGGGTATTGCACAAATTCGACTTCGGCCCGAAGTGGGTGGATATGGTTTTTCGTCTAATTAATAATGTTTGGTTTTTTATTTTATTAAATGGACAACCTGCAGGATTCTTCCATGCTACGGGGGGGTATTGACCCAAACTGGATTACAGTGAACCTAATCTTGATAATTAACAAAATAATATTTATCATAGTCCAACTAGACACATCAAGCTCTATCAACATCCAAGATCGATCAACTCATCATATCAGCTCAAGACGACATCTGCTTCAAACCAGCTGTTGTTTGTATTCTGGATTCTGTATTTTACTTTTATTGAGTCTAGGCAAATATACGTTGAGTCATATTGAGCATCTTAGGGCTAGACTTATCCCTCACAGCTCTACTCAACCAAAAGCCAAATCAGCCCAACATGCCCAACTGCCTTTGAACATTCTGTCCCCATAGAGACAGAGTTCGGGCCAAACTCTGCCTCCATACAGAGTTCGGGCCAAACTTTGTACCCTAATTTCCAGGACCTAATTTATAGGGACTACGAGATGCTAGTTGTCCAACGGCCAAAAATTTGAATTCATGACACAGAATTCTGGCCGAATTCTGCCTATCCCGACTAGTATAAATAGGCCTTGAATTCTCTCATTTTAATCATCCAATCTTCTCATTCTCTTCTCTTCTATAGCCTACATACTAGAGAGCCTAATCTTTCCACCCAACTTAGCCATCAAACTTTCCAACCGTCCAAGGTGCTCAGTGTGAGTCAACTAGAAGTTTGAGTACAAGAAGTTATAAGTCACTTGAAAAAGTCCAAGTTTTTCCACAGCGATCTTTGTAAGAAGTTTACGTGCTCTTCTGAGAAAAGGCACGGGGTGTAACTACTATTTCACAAATAGTAGATTTCAATCCTGAGCTAGAGTTCTCAGGCCTGGACTAGTCCTCCACGAGGGAAACCAGGTTAAAAATCGGCTGTGTTTGCTTATGCTCTCTTGATCTTTTTATTTTTGCATTTACTACTCTGATTATTTACTATTGGTGAAAAGAGGTCATTTTTATTTGGCCATTATCGTTATAAACTCTATTCACCCCCTCTAGAGTTGCCTATCTGTTCTTCAGGGGGTGCGGCAGGGTGATCATTTATCTCCGGCGTTATTCATTATTATGGGGGAGGCTTTATCCAGGAGCTTGAACGCTTTGGGAACGTACCCGAGCCAGAGGAACTACTATGCACTGAGTGGATGTCCCCGGGTTACGTATCTGAGTTACGCGGACGACGGTCTCGTATTTACGGCGGGTGAAAAAAGATCGTTACGATGGCTGCAGAAGACACTTCAGGAGTATGAGGCGGCTTCGGGTCAAAGGATAAACTATGCAAAATTAGCAATGTTCGTGCCGGAGGGTTTAGACAGTTTGCAGATTAGTGAGCTACAGGAGATCGCGGGTCTACAAGTGCTTCATCCGCCTTTCCAGTACTTGGGATGTCCAATCACTTATGGGGCAACCACGATTGGGATGTATGAAAATCTGCTTTTAAAGATTAGGAGACGTATTGATGGTTGACATAATCGGGTTTTATCTTCGGGCGGTAAACTTCTCTTAATCAAATCCGTGCTCTCTTCAATCCCAACATATACCATCGCTACGAGTAGCCCCCCACTTGCTGTCCTGGCCCAGATGGAAAACATGTTTGTAAGATTTTTCTGGGGGTCGAAAGATGGATTTGGAAAGCGTAGATGGCTATCCTGGGATCAGGTGACTATGGAGAAGGACGAAGGTAGACTTGGCATTCAGAGATTGCGTGATATTATGGATGCATTCACGATGAAGCTCTGATGGAAACTTCGTCAACAAAAGACATTGTGGACCCGGTATATGAAGGCTATCTACTTCTTCGACCGTTACCCCAACGCTGCTGGGCCTGCACAAACGGCTTCGCCGGTTTGGCGTCGCCTACTTAGAGAGCAGGATTTGGGTGAACGCCATATTCCTTTAACGCTGCAAGACGGGAGCTCGTCAGTGCTATATGAAAGGTAGCTGCCATCTATTACTGGGCTCCATGGTGGCCAGGTCTCTAACATCTGAATTCGTGATCTAGCCTCGACGGAAGGAAGATGGAATGTGGAACGGGTTGGTCACCTCTTGGGCGCTGATGCTGTAGCCGATTTGGGCGATGTATCATTTTTGGATGGTAGAGACTCCATCAGATGGACGGCGACATATGGGGGCTCTTTTACGCTAGCTTCTGCACGAAAATCCATTCGGCCACAATTAATTGTTCGGCTATATTTTATATTTATTTGGAGTACTTGCGTCCCTTGCAAGTGGTCTATTGTTTGTTGGCATATACTTCATAACAGATTATCGACGGACGTTACGGTACAATGGCTTAGATTTTCCCTGGCTTCTAAATGTCATTGCTACATGGAGGAACAGGGAGAGACGGTGAATCATATTTTTCTTAATGGGGAACTCGCTCGACTTGTTTAGGGGACCTTCCAGCAGCACTTTCGAATTTTGGGACATGTTCATTCTTTTCCTCAACTGATTCAGAAATGGGGTCGGAGAGGGTAGAGGCATCTTAAAAAGACTGTGGTGGGTACTATTTGCTGAGTTTTATGGAAAAATAGAAATAAATGCCGCTACGAGGGACGAGGCTTCGGGGCCATTTTCTTGGTAAAAGAGATAGAACGTCAGATTCAGAAGGCTCTCACGCGTTGTAGTCATATTGACCAGTTCCCAGACTGGATGAATCACTAATGTAATTGGTGCCTGAATTCTATCAATAAAATTTTGATTCCAAAAAAGAAAAAAAAGAAATATATATATATATATATATATATATATATATATATATATATATATATATATATATAGCTTGAGTATTATGCATGAGACTTCATGAGTTAACATGATGTACACATGCTTGTATTCAATCCTCACCTAAAAATATGTAATTGTTTAACTTATAGGGCTTCATGATCAAGTCGTGATCATGGGGGTTTACTTAATGTATCGTAAGCCTTGGTTGATGTATTTGTAGGTCCCCATGATGACACGATCGATACAGGAGGGACCGGAGCTTTGCTTGCACATTTCGGAGTTGCAGGCAAGTATACCTTGCCTTGTATTACTGATTTACATATACTCCATTATACTCTTGCTATGTGGACTTAGTTAGACTAGCCCAGGAATTACCTCAGGTATAGTCGATGATGGCATCGACACTATGATACGTATACTTAACTTGGCTCTAGGCGACGTACCCTCAGTTGCAGAGTTGTTATTATAACTCCCATGACTATGACACGCTTTATGTCACGGCACCAAGTGAGAACAAGTCATGGCACAAGCTGACGCTCTCGACTGGCCATCAGTACGAGTAGCACGTGTGACGGCACATTTATGGTAGTGATAGTTCTAGATGGCTGACTTTGTATTGAGAATGGATGTTTGGGTCGTAGATACGACTTGTACATTTTTTGGGCGGGGAAGATAACCAGTAGGCGAATGGGGCAGACAGTTACATTATTTTAGCCTCAGTAGGAATCTGATTATGGGCATGGATACCGGTTATGGGCCATACATATACTAGTGATATGTCCGACATCCGCCACTAGTTGTGGGCTAAGTACCGTCGGGAGGTATACTAGTGCTTGTATGTTTACATCGGCTCGTGATCCGATATCGGCCCGCGACTCAATGTCATTCCTTAATCTACCTACCCATACGTTCCAAAGTTGTTTTCATATGCATTCACTTAGACTAGTTAGCTCACCATTTATGTTTATATCAGTATTTACTTTATGGCATATTCCTATTTGTATCTTGTTATGTCCCCTGAGGACCTAGTTCCTTTCCAGATCCCAACGAGTATCTATACTCGAAGATTTAAGGTTCTGGAGTTGAGACAGGATATGTAGCGGAGGACTACGAGGTGCTTCCTGAGGAGTTCCCTTGATTCAGGGTATGATGCTACTTTGGTTGAAAGCTTCATTATCTAGTTAGTTGTTGCTCTTGGCTAGTTATCTTTCCATTTCCAGTATTTTCATTATATTGTACTGTGGGTTTGTTCCCACCAGACTTTGGATTCATTTTGTTGTACTATGGATATTCAGCCTACTCTGTATTTATTTCAGTACTTTCCTTTACTATTTCTGTGGATGAGATTTAGATGATTGCCTACTATTTGTTAGTTTAGTTACATTTACAGCGTAGTACACCTAAGTGAGTTCATTAAACTAGGCATTTCACTCTAGGCTGTATCAGCTGGCCAGGTTATGTCCAAATCCTATATATTTTAGGACTTGGGCATGACATAGTTTTAGTGGTGGCCCATGCAGGTCTCAGCTTATCGCTTAGATTACAAACCAACGCAAGCCTGCAATTTGGACTAGGAAATGTAGAATCTCATCTACATTTTGATTATCACCTTTGACTTCCATATTCCTATCTTATGATTGAAAAATCCAGCAACTTGCTTATTTCCTATACCTATATTATGAAATTTTGTCTCCTTCAGAGAGATGCATCTGCACAGCGGACGCACAGCATATGGTGCCCCCCGGCACATAACATGACACCCAACGACGATAGGACTCCAGCTTCCACATAGATCCAGACTCTCGGACGCGTTCTGACCGTTCCGACGACCCTATCTATTCATGTAGGGTTCGTACCACAGCTTGCATCGATGCACCAGGAGGGCCAGACGTCGCAGACGCCGATGCAACAGAAGGAGAACCCTTTGCCGCCGCCACCACTCTTTCCTCCAGATGCCGCATAGAGCATACTTGCAGCAGGTGTCGTATGCACCGAATTCACCCCAGATGCCGTATGGAATATACCCGCAGCAGGTGCCATATGCATCCAATCCGCCCCAGATGTCGCATGGAGATACCTACAACAGATGTCGTATACCATTCCGCCCCAGATGCCACAGCCGGAGGGTCAGCCCCAGATGTTCTAGTTCTTCCAGGCAATGATGCAGCAACAGTGGCAACAGACGGAGGTCATGAGGCAGACTATGATGACTGCCTTAGAAAGGATGGCAGCCCCAGCACCTGCACCACCACCTGCTCCAGTACTAGTTCAGCCGGTAGGCAGCATTCGGGGGTAACATCAGATGGATCCGAAACCCTTTCAAGGGTAATAAGAGCCCGAAGGAGATCTATGATTGGATAGCCAGCACACAGAAGGTCTTGGATGCTTCACAGCTACCTACTGAGTTGTGGATCACTGCCATGAGGACCCAGCTGGAGGGAAATGCCTATCATTGGTAGAAATTAAAGGAGCACAAAGTCGGCAATGACAAGACTTTGGAGCAATTTCTTGAGTACTTTGAGGCGAAGTACTTTTCAGCTACCATCTGTGATGCTCTCTACGATCAGTTCCTCCACCTCAAACAGGAGAACATGATCGTAGATTAGTATGATGTAGAGTTCAGCCACCTCAGCTGGTTCGACACACTACTAATACCCGATGAGACAGAGAAGGCCCGAAGGTTCCATCACGGCCTGACGAAGCTCCAAAGGTATACGAGCGCACAATCGAGAACTACCTACGAGTAGGTATTAGCCGAGGCCAGAGTCCAGGAAGCCATCAACAGGGATCCGTTGAGTGCGAGGTGCCCAACTCACACAGCCGCACCAGCCATACTTCAGATAGGAGGCCTGATCAGACGCCCGGAAACCCATCTTCAGCAGCGAGTTGCCTTATACCAGGCAAAAGAGCTCATGACTTGTCACTATTGTTGCAAGAAGGGACACGTTCAGATGGACTATAGGAGAAGGCTCAACCAATACTTGAGGTGCAGATCGAGACAGCACCAGGCCATGGACTGCCCGCAGCATAATGACATAGCTCAGCAGTTGGCCCTAAGGCCAGCTCTACCAGGACACAAGCTACTAGCATAGGCGATTGAAGCCCAGAGAGCACCAGCATCCAGAGGATATCAGAGTGGACCACTGCCCACACAAGAGGCACAATATAGATAGCAGATAGAGGAGAGGACAGGTCTTTTCTATGGCACCAGAGTAGGAGAAGCCAGAGGGAGCGGCAATCACAGGTACTATTTTAGTTGCATCATTGCCTGCTATTGTACTGTTCGATTTTGGAGCCACATTATCTTTCATATCTAGTAGTTTTATAGCTATGCACAAAGTAGCCACTTTGCCCTTGCCTAAGAGTTGGAAGATTCTTACGGGTGGAGGGATCGTTCCAGTCACTAGCACGTGTAGGACGTGCTCCGTGGTTGTGTGTGGAAGAGAGTTGAGGGCTCAATTTTTGGTATTCCCTATGCCAAATTTTTATGTTGTGTTGGGGATGGTTTGGTTGAGCCAGTATCATGCCATCTTAGATTGCCGGAAGGGAAGCGTCATCTTTAGACCGCCAAATCATCAGGAGTTTGAGTTTATGAGAGGGACCATAGAGCAAGGAGTAGGCCAGCCCATCGGTGTCTACATGGCGATGGAGACAGCCCCCCCGTCGATCGTTGCAGAGTTCATGGACGTCTATCCGGAGGAGTTTCCAGGTCTTCCACCTGATAGAAAAGTAGATTTTTCTATCGAGTTTGTGCCAGAAGCAGCACGGTCTCTTCTAATATGTACCAGTTAGCAAAGAAGGAGCTAGATGAGTTAAAGCTTCAGCTAGAAGAGTAACAGGCCAAAGGGTTCATCCGACGGAGTGCATCACCCTGGGAAGCCCTAAGTATTATTTGTGCTAAAGAAGGATGGGTCCGTCCTAATATGCATTGACTATAGAGCCCTGAATGCCTTGACCATAAAAACAAGTACTTCTTGCCTCGGATCGACGATCTATTCGACCAACTGACTGGAGCCAGGGTATTCTCGAAGATCGACTTGAGATCGGGATACCATCAAGTAAAGGGGCAGAAGGAGGACATTCCAAGGACAGCCTTTAGGACTCGTTATGGTCACTACGAGTTCCTAGTGGTGCCTTTTGGATTGACTAATGTACCTGTTGTGTTCATGAATCTGATGAACAGAGTGTTCCACCGGTACTTGGACTAGTTCGTAGTCGTGTTCATCGATGACATATTGGTGTACTCGAAGAGCCATAGGAGCACAAGAAGCACCTGTAGATTGTGTTAGAGACGCTGAGACGTGAAAGACTCTATGCCAAGCTGAGCAAGTATGAGTTCTTCATGGATCGTGTCTCTTTTCTCGGACACGTTGTCTCCGGAGAAGGTATCTATATGGACCCAGCGAAGATCTCGGTCGTAGAGACATGGTCGACCCCTACCAATGTCTCAGAGGTAAAAAGTTTTCTTGGACTTGCTGGATATTACCGGAGGTTTGTAGAGAACTTCGAGAGGATCACTGAGCCGATGACCCACTTGACCCATAAGGAAAAGGAGTTTATCTGGATGGAGGAGTGCCAGGTGGCATTCGATGAGCTGAAGAAGTACCTTACCACAGCACATATTCTGACTATCCCATCCGGACCGAGAGGATTCGTGATCTACAGTGATGCATCCGAAAAGGGATTGGAATGTGTCTTGATGCAGTACGGGAAGATGGTAGCCTATGCTTTGAGGCAACTGAGGATTCATGAGAAGAATTCTCCAACCCACGACTTCGAGCTTCCTGCGGTTATCTTTGCCCTGAAGCTTTAGAGACACTACTTGTATGGAGAAAGGGTAGAGATATTCACAGACCATAAAAGCTTAAAGTATGTCTATACTTAGAATGGTCTGAATCTGAGGCAAAGATGGTAGTTGGAGCTAATAAAAGACTTTGAGATCGAGCTGCAGTACCATCTAGGGAAGGCTAACGTTGTAGCAGACGCCTTGAACAGGAGGCCTATGGCGTACATGTTGATCACTCAGCACCATCTACTGGAGGAGCTGTAAGAGTTGGAGATAGAGGTCATACTACTAGGGGCAGATAGCCAGTTGGCTAGTCTTCAAGTACAATCTTTGTTAGTTGAGAGGATCAGAGCCGCCTTGCCGACAGATGCCAGATTTTATTGACTTCGACAGAGGACGGAAGTCGGTATGCAGACGGGACTACGCATTCATGAGGATGGGACTCTGAGATGTGGAGATCGCCTCTATGTTCCCAATAGAGAGCTTCGTCAGGAGTTGACGATGGAGGCACACAGTTTAGCATACTCCATCCACCCAGGAGGCACGAAGATAGACAAAGAACTGAGACAGCATTTCTGGTGGCATAGAATGAAACGAGAGATAGCCCACTTTGTAGCCAAGTGCTTGGTGTGTCAATAAGTCAAGGATGAGCATCAGAGGTCAGTAGGACTGCTCCAGCCACTTCCAATATCGGAATGAAAATGGGTGCACATCACTATGGACTTTGTTACGGGTTTACCGAGGAGTCTGAGTGGACGTAATATAGTTTGGGTGATAATGGACCGACTCACCAAGTCAATTCACTTTCTTCCCTTCAGAGTGGGACAGTCTATAGAAGCCATAGCTGAGATGTATATAAGACAGATCGTGCGACTTAATGGAGTCTCGGTTAGTATAGTGTCTGACCAAGATTCGAGATTCACATCGTACTTCTGCCAGGGCCTGCAGTAGAGCCTTAGGACCCGTCTGAAGTTTAGTACGTTATATCAACCCCAGACAGATGGACAATCAGAGCGCAATATTCATACACTAGAGGACATATTGAGGGCATGTATGCTAGATTTTGGGGGATCATGCGAGAACCACTTACACCTAGTAGAGGTCTCCTACAACAACAGCTATCATGCCAGTATCCAGATGGCCCCTTTCGAAGCATTGTATGGCAGAAAGTGACGTTCTCCCATCTGTTGGAGTGATATGGGTGACAGGCAGATACTCGGACTAGAGTTAGTGGTTCGTACAGTGGAGAAGGTGAAGCAAATCCAAGGGCACTTGAGAGCATCTCAAGACTGGCAGAAGCACTGGACGGACACACACCGTCGACATTTGGAGTTTAAAGAAGGGGACCATATCTTCCTGAGGATCTCACCTACCAGTGGTGTAGTGTCCCGCTCCATAAAGGCACTAGATAAACAGAGAGATCGGATTGTTGACTCAACAACAGAAGATGATTGATCTGGGTGAGTGGAAAAAGACTCAATTTATGATTCAATTACGCCTAATAAGAATCTGAGTTTTAAATGAATGTTATTGCTAATAACAAGATGGTAATCATTGAGTATGCTTATAAGAGAATCCACATGCTACCAGGCTAAGAACAAGAAAAGAGATAACATGTATGCTAAAAAAAATTGTTGCCTGCTAATAAGAAATGATATGATGCCTAGTATGCTAAAGTAGAATGTTGCCGCAATCAATGAACTATTGCCATGCTAAATAATATAAAAATATAGTATGCTTTTATGTCCCTAATTGTATGCTAACAAAGAGTGGACTGCTATTCTCACTGTTATAGAAATGTTACTATGCTTAGCTAAAGATTGTCTTGTGCATGATTGTATGCTGAAATGAAAGAATGAATGACGACAATTGTATCGATCGAATGAATAAACGGAAAAGAGAAAAGCAAAGCTATGACTCTTTTGTTTGAATGAACAAAATGAAAAGAGGGGCTATTGGCTCCATTATATGAAAAGAAGAGAAAAGACAGAATGATTGCTGATTTATAACCTGTGCCTTGAATAATTTTAATTGATAGAATAAATAGTTCATGCATTGGTCTCGGACAACTTATGTACAAGGTAATAGTCTCTCGACGGTTACCGGGGCACTGGGAATCGATCGGCCCAGAAGAGATTGTAATAGCATCCCTGAGGTAAATGTTAGACCTCGCGATCATGAGGGATATTGTGTCTATTAGCGACGAGCTGAACCATGAGTCTCAACGGCTAATCATGGGAACGTACCCATGGACCTTCATGTAGATAGGCATAGATTGGTGAAGAGCTGAACCTTGAGCCACAGCTGCTAGTATGTGTGTATATCAGTGCATAGCTGACCCGGAGAGTCACAACTGCTGGTATATGTATGTACTAGTGCAGAGCTGAGCCTTGAGTCACAGCTGCCAATCGGGTTGCATGAGTCGGTAAATGTTTTGCTAAGAGGTATCAGTACAGAGACGAACAGGAGAAATGATGGTTATATTATGTTTATGTTAATCCTTGTCTTGTGCAGGGATGGACCGTTGGCTATGGTAAGAATTGGTAAAAAGTGATACATTTGTTGCTAAATTTCCTGAACACGAGTTGCTTAAAGAATAATCTATTGTTAAGAATTTCTATGTCCCTTTCAAAGTGAACATCTGATATTGTGCTTGTAATCTGACTCTGAGAATGTCTTGAGTAAGAGAAGAATATTAATGCTATTGCCCCAGAGAATATAGTATGACTCAAGAAACACGCTGCGCACTTTACAAGAAATGAGTAGTCATCGTGCTTAAAATGAATAGTCCCCTTGTATGCTGGAGATTAAATGATATGAACTATGGCTTTTCGAAAGTATTTTCAAAAGATGTAAACTAACTATGTACTGCATGATATGAACATAGGTAAAAGTAGCAAGATCACATCACAAAAAATATTTTCTCACTAAATAAATTAGTGATCGTTTTAGACAAATGTAGCCTTTGTTCATAATCACCATCATGTGGATATACTGACCCATCATCAGTCTGCACACAGGTGCAAGATGAATCAAGAAGGATAGTCCGAAGTGATAGCCCGAACCTCATCCTCAGGAGCCAAAAATTTGAAGAGATGCCAAAAGATAGACATTTGTATGTAAAGAGTTGGTTTTGTATATAAAGGGATGTAATGTATGGAACGGGATCAATGTAATCTGTAATATTTCTGAGAGAATGTTAGCATTGTATCAGAGAGAATTGAGAGCTTGTAAAATATGCAAATGAAATCAATAAAGAGACTTGTTTTTGCTTCATTGTGTTCAATTATATTCTGTAATATGTTCGCTGCTACTTCAAATATTTGTATTATGTTCCGCTGCGTTATTGTCAATCTTGTATATTTTGTCATTGTACAGGTCTTGGCCTTGTGCAAGCGCAACTTAGGCTTGCACGGTATCACGTCCAAGCGAGGACGAACGGTCTCACAGAGTCCGAAGTGAGGACGAAGGGACTCTGCGGGATCGAGGTATGACAAGAGGTACCATCAGGTTTGAAGGAAGAGGGAAGCTGAGTCCAAGGTACATTGGACCCTTTGATGTGCTAGAACGGATTAGAGAGGTTGCCTACCGGTTAGCCTTGCCGCTGACATTAGAGGGTGTTCATGACGTGTTTCACGTATCTCAGCTGAGGAGGTATGTTCCAGATCCTAGCCACGTCCTTGACCACTCTGAGATCATTGTCGGGCCGAGTTTGTCTTATGAGGAGCAGCCGGTAGAGATCTTGGATCGGAGGGAGAAAGTTCTGCGGGGTCAGACCATCCCGCTATTTCGTGTTGTTTGGAGGCATCATGCGCCAGGCAAATCGACTTGGGAGCGCGAGAATGTGATCCGTGAGCGTTTCCCCATCTCTTCATGGGGCTAGGTATGCATGTATTATTATTCAGTCATTTATATCTTGCTGTTATATTAGATGTCTAAATTTCGAGGACAAATTCTTTAAGGTGGATAGGTTGTAAGCCTTTTCAATTTTTAATTAGAATTTATTTAGATTTTTATTAGGATTTAAATACGTTTAATTATGAATTCCTAAGTTATTAATGAATTCCTACTTCTATTTTTTATTATCATATGCACATTGTCGTGACTTTCAATTTAGGAGCACAAGACTAGTCTTTTTCTTAAAACCAACTTCACATGAATGATCTAGTCGAGACACTCTACGCCCATGACCTTCATATCCTACTCAAACACACCTTCTTGTGCTCCATTTTAATCGTACAACTTTTCTGACACAAGATCCGATCTTGATTCATAACATGGAGTCACATTTATTTTTGACTTAAATTGGGGACACCATTTTGACCCAAACCTATCAACCCAAAATATGGACATGACCTACATTAAGCCTACTACACACCTGATACTTGTGTCTCATTCAACTTAGCCTCTACATGTTACTTATTTACCCGTGATCATAAATGACTTAAATTAAGCCATTGATCGGACCAAGCCTGACTTTGACCCAACCTGACTCCAATGAACCAACCTCTCAAAAATTTGTTACCGGAGCATGTATTGTGTAATGAACCAACCTCTCAAAAATTGGTTACCACAGCATGTACTATACTTCCTTCTCTTCATGAATGTAGCAGTAGGTGAATGTATGGGTTAAACCCTTTTGCACACATTTCTTTTCCTATATAATCATGCCACACTTTTCCTATGTATATATACATGAATCTCATGTATATATATCTACTATTTCTCCTAAGATATTATGCAACAGTAGGTTTGGAACCATACCCAAGCACTTGGTTATGCAAGCACTTCATGTGGGTACCAACACTTTATCCATTTAGTAAGAGTTGTATATAGAGTTGTATATAAATTTACATGTAAATATATGTTTTTTTTTTTTTTTTTTTACATGTAAATATATGTATATATATATATATATATATATATATATATATATATATATATATATATATATATATATATATATATATATATATATATAATATATATATATATTTAATATATATATATATATATATATATATATATAAAAAAATATATATATATATATATATATATATATATATATATATATATATATATATATACATATATATATACATATAAAATATATATATATATATATATATATATATATATATATATATATATATATATATATATATATATATATATATATTCTATGATCTCTTATATACGTATAAGCAATATTTTATATATATATATATATATATATATATATATATATATATATATATATATATATATATATATATATTGATAGCTTGAGTAGTGTGCATGAAACTTCATGAATTGACATGACGTACACACGCTTGTATTCAATCCTCACCTAAAAATATGTAGTTGTTTAACTTATAGGGCTTCATGATCAAGTCGTGATCATAGGGGTTTACTTAACGTATCGTAAGCCTTGGTTGTTGTATTTGTAGGTCCCCGTGATGATACGATCGAGACAGGAGGGACCGGAGCTTTGCTTGCGCATTTTAGAGTTACATGCAAGTATACCTTGCCTTGTATTACTTATTTACATATACTTCATTATACTCTTGCTAGTGTGGACTTAATTAGACGAGCCCGGGAATTGACTCGGGTATAGTCGATGATGGCATCGACACTACGATATGTATACTTGACTTAGCTCTAGGCGACGTACCCTCAGTTGCGGAGTTGTTATTATAACTCCCATGACTATGACACACTTTATGACATGGCACCGAATGAGATCAAGTTATGGCACGAGCTGACGCTCTCGACTGGCCATCGATACGAGTAGCACGTGTGACAGCACATATATGGTAGTGATGGTTCTAAATAGGTGAATTTGCATTGAGAATGGATGTTTGGGTCATGGATACGACTTGTACATTTTTTAGGCGGGGAAGAAAACCAGTAGGTGTATGGGGCAGAAAGTTATATTATTTTAGCCTCAGTAGAGAGCCCATGACTCGATGCCATTCCTTTATCTACCTACCCATACGTTCCAAAGTTGTTTTTATATGCATTCACTTAGACTGTTTAGTTCACTATTTATATTTATATCAGTATTTCTTTATGTCATGTTCCTATTTTTATCTTGCTATGTCCCCTGAGGACCTGGTTCCTTTCCAGATCCCGACGAGCATCTGTACTCGACGATATACGATTCCAGAGTTGAGACAGGATATGTAGCGAAGGACTACGATGTGCTTCCTGAGGAGTTCCCTTGATTCAGGATGGGTTGCTACTTTGGTTGAGAGCTTCATTATCTAGTTAGTCGTTGCTCTTGGCTAGTTATCTTTTCATTTCCAGTATTTTCATTCTGTTGTATTGTGGGCTTGTTCCCACCAGATTTTGGATTCATTTTGTTGTACTATGGATATTCAGCCTACTCTGCATTTATTTCAGTACTTTCCTTCACTATTTATGTGGATAAAATTTAGATGATTGCCTGTTATTTGTTAGTTTAGTTACATTTACAGCATAGTATACCTAAGTGAGTCCATTAAATTGGGCAGCTCATTCTAGGTTGTATCAGCTGGCCAGGTTATGCCCAAATCCCACATATTTTAGGACTGAGCCATGACATTGCCTATAAATAGAAGGAGCCTTCCTTCATTCAAGAACACTTCGGCGTCTTCTTGATTAGCAACCCCCGAGTACCACTCATAAGCATCAGAAAGTTAGAGCAAGTTTAGTTCGTCGTCAGATCGTCAACGGAGTAAAAGAGCCATTGTAGTGCTCGATCTCCACCATCATACTTCCCCAGAAATTCTTGTACCTAGATCCCCTGTTTAGGAATCCTTTGTACTCTTTATACATTTAAAATACAAAAAGTTCGTATAACTTTTTTTATGGCAAACAGATGGTAGATGCATCTTAGAAGATGAAAGCCTGGTCGGTGGTCACGAACAAGGGCGGTTGGTCCACAGTGGCATGGATGAGGTGAAGCAAACCTCGGGTGGCTATAGACAAGGCGGCTTCCAAGCGGGGAGGAGATCGGTCATGCCTGGATAGGAAGATTGGGGTGGTAGCAAATGCTTAGTCAGGTGGAACACCTAAACGACTATCAGATTCCCTTATGGGCGGCCTGGAGTAGGTGGACAACCTGGACCTGCAGGTATCGTTCCGAAGGTGATTACATGGCGGGTAAAACAGTCATCATAGTCTCGCAAAGGTAAGGGTGTAGACGGAAGGATGACAACTTGTAATGGAATAGAAAGACAAGATGAGGTTCAGAATGGGAGATAAGGTTTTTAGTATGACTACAGGTACACCACCTATCAGCAAGTCTTGGGCAGATATTTACAAAGCTGCCTCAGATTACTGCAAAACGTTAGTGGGGTTTGTGCCTCCGAAAAGGGGGGCAATAGGTTTCGTGCTTACTTTCCGATGGAGGATATTGCGAAGGTTACTGAGTTCTAGAGGAATAGGATCGTGCTCTACGTACTTCGTGACAAACCCTTCTTCGGACAGATACGGGCATGTGCTCATCTGGTATAGAGACGTAAATAGAGTTTAAAAAGATTTGAAATAAAGAATGGCTTATACTATGTCAAATTTGGTATGGCGGAGGACATGGAGCTTATTATCAAGGGGGCTATAGACGTTTGATGGGCATCTTATCATAATGAAGGAGTGGACTCCAGAGTTGAAATAAAAGAAGTTCTTAATGTGATACCTATTTGGGTTCGGTTTCCAAGGTTCCCTATCAATTATTGGAGCGTACTGCTACTCATAAGGCTAGCTAGCCTTATCGGCATCCCATTAAATGCGGATGATGCGACAACTTACATAATAAGGCTGACCTATGCTAGATTGTTCGTAGAGATTGGTGCTGAAATGGACTTGCCTCAGATTCTAGAATATAAGGTTCCATATGGGGAGGTTATCACGCAAGTTCTGGAATACGAGTGGGTGCCCCGTAAATGCTAGGTATGTGAATTTTTTCTATGAAACGAAGCAATGTAAGAATGGTAGAGAGAAGGGGGTTTCGCCACTTACTAGGCCGCCTGCTAGGTCTCAGGAATTACCTAGTCATGAGGAACCTGATCTAGTTGGAAGGCTGAGTTGCGATGAGGATGTGGAAAATATGGTAATGGGGAGATGGTGGTGGTAGAGGATTGGGTGAGTCATTGCTCTAGGGAGGAGACTATCTCAGGAGCCAAGGACAAGATGACCGTATTCCAAGCGCAGATAGGGGTGTGCACTAGAGGGATGGCGGTAGAGTCATTTAGGCGGGCAGACTTTTTTCCCGGATTGTAGGTGAGCTCGTTTACTAGCATGCAACGACATGATGGTCCCATCGAGGACGAGACCCGGCAGGGTGGTAGCACCAATATTAGGAAGGACGAATTGCTCTGTAGGGACAATCCTGCTTTGACTAACCTACTAGGTCCAGAAGAGGATATGGTAACACTGTTGTTTCGGCATCCGAGATGAGTTTGGAGGAACCGTCACCCTCTAGGTTCACTTATGTTGTTCTGCATAGGGACATGCTAGTGAATTAATGTCGGTTGTCTCATAGAATGTACGGGGGGCATGTTCCTTGGGGAGGTGGAAGGAGATATTTGAGATGGCCCATCGAGAGCAGTGTTTTATTATCGCTCTTTTGAGACCAAGATTAAATCTGAGCAGGTTCTAAAATGATGTACTCAATCCCACTGGTCTCAGGTCCATAATCTTCAGATGGGCTCTATGGCCAGAATTTGGGTTCGGTAGGAAGATTGATATTGGGAGGGCGACTGGTAAATATGTCGAACCAGTTGATTTCGATGGAATTCTCTAATCGGGGTGGCTTTCACTTTATATTTGGTACAGTATATGGACTTAATAACTGAAGAAAAAGGGAGGCAATTTGGAGGGAGATTATCCTCGTTAGTACCATTGATGGAAGCAGTAAATTACCTTTGCTTATTACTGGGGACTTTAATGCCCTACTATATGGATGGGAGAAGGTAAAAGACCGTCCTATCTCGGACTCGATTCCATATGACTTCTAAAACTGTTTAATGCGGTCGGCCTCTAGGGTTTGGAAATGGTGAGTCCTATTTGGATTTGGCATAACAAAGCAGTTGGGAACAGCTTTGTCGGCCAGCTAGACAGAGCCTTGGGCAATAGTATGTGGTTCAACACATCTCCTCGTTCTATTACAGAAGGGTTGGCTGTGGGGACGAGTGACCATTCTCCTCTTAAGGTTGGTTTCACTATTCAACCTTCCTAGAGATTGTATCCTTTCCGCTACACCAATAGTTGGCATCTATCTGAGGGATATATGAAGACAGTAAATCTGGGGTTACGACTGATGGAGCACGGTACTGCCCAGTTTAAATTGGTGAAGGCGCTGAAGCTCACCAAGGTGGCACTCAGAGGGTGGGTGAGGGACCCCCTGAGATGGTGCTCACGGATATAGAGGAGGAGCTGTGGTCGACCCACGACGCTCTACAAATGAATATTCTGGATAAGGAGTTGGCACTATCGGAGAAGGTGCTGGTTGAGAAGGCCAATCGGCTTCGACTTCAGGACGAGATTCAGATTGTCCAACGAACGAAATGCTCGTGGTTAAAGGACTGGATAGGTGCTCAATTTTTTTTATGACGTGGTCCGAGCTCCACCATAGAAATAGCTTCACTGCGCTATTGGAAGAAAATAGAAAGGTGGTTTATACGTCTACATGCATCCAGAAAAAGACAAACAGGTACTATTTTGTGATGTATAATCAGTCTGATTACCCTTCTATTTTTCCTAACTTTGTTTGCAAGAGACTAGTCACTCCGTACGGCAATAGTCGGTTACCTGCACCAGTCAGTATGGAGGAGGTTAAAGAAATTCTTATGGGGGCAGACCCCAATAAGGTACCTGGGCTGGGTGGATTCAAAGTGCCTTCTTCAAAAGACATTGGGAGATTCTCAAGCATCATGTCCATTAGGTGGTACAGGAGTTCTTCACTGAGGGCAAGTTGTTGAAGGAACTCAATCATATTTTCTTGACATTGGTGTCGAAGAAAGAAGGAGCTACCTCACCGGCAGACTTTCCATCCATCGCATGTAGTAATTATTTATATAAAATGATTATCCATCTGATGTGTCGATGCATGGAGGAGATTATGAAGTGCCTGATTTCTCCTAGTTAGGAAGCTTTCATCTAGGGATGGCCTATAGCAGAGCACTGTCTTCTAGCGCATGAGATGGTCCGAGGGTTCAATAAAGTTGGAGGTGTGAAGGCTTGTGTTAAATTAGATTTACGGAAAGCGTATGATATGGTGAACCTTGAATTTGTCTTTCAATTGATGATTGCCATGGGTTTTGATGAGGTTTGGGTTGCTCGAATTAGGGACTACATTTCTTTCCCGGGAAGAAGACGGGGTGGGGCTGCAGTCTCTAATGACTATGCCTGATGCACATGGCCTGAAGCTGACTTGGAAATTTGTCTGCGGTGACTCGCTTTTGGCAGAGTGGATGGCTACTAAAGAGTGGGAACTTCTGAGCCCACAGGTTAAATAACAACATGTTTGTTACTTTCGAACATATCCTTCGGAACAGACTTGTACTCAAAAATACAATTCACCGTATTATTCGAATAGTAGGCGTACGGACTTATGGTTGGATCCATGGTTGGTCTACCTGCATTTAGTGGAGATTTGTAACCCTCAGCTGCAAAGGGAGGCGGAAAGGGGGGCTGACTTGTCAACATATCATTCATAATGGGGTCTGGCGGCCTGAAGTACACCCCCACACGGCCAGGCACGCTGATCTGGTGCAGCGGTCTTAGAGACCCAAATTCCTATAGTGATCAATGGGTTTGGCGACCGCCTGGTGAGGTTCTGGGCAGTGGTAAGTTTGAGTTCCGGTCTTGCTTTAACCTTATGCGCCAGTCTCATCCCAAAATGGATCATTATAATTTTGTATGGTTCAAGGGACTCGCGCGCAAGATACAACTATGCATGTATAAGCTACTGTTCTGAAGGTTGTTGACTAAAGATAGGCTTGTTCACTTTGGAGTTCTGATCATCAATCAGAGATGTGTCCTATGTGACCAATGCCTCGATACCACTTATTCTTTGAATGTAGGTATCTTGGTCTATTTGCTAGAGCAGTGTGGCAGATTCTTGGGGGAGTGTGGCGATACATAGGTATTGGTGGTATGATTAGGGGGATCCGAACAAGACAATGAAGAAGGCAGTTGTGGTTCAAGGAGGCTAGACTTTGACTTGCTGTGTTCGTATGGCATGTATGGAGAGAGTGCAACATGTGAATCTTTGAAGGTATCGCAACCTCTCATGTTGGTATTATCCACAATATTTAGTTCGATGTAGCTGCTATGAAACCCTTTACGGGTGTATGAGTTATGTATGATTGTATATTGGCTTGCTGATTGAAATAAAGTTTTACCTTGTTTCTAAATAAAAATATTTTTCCATTAATCTATTTACTTAAGTATTCTTAATTATACTTTGATTAAATAATTTAACCAATGTTATATTATCCTAATTGTTACTGATATTGCTAGGATATTAAGGTCATTTAAATATACTATTTTATTTAGCTTAATAAAATTATACATTATCTATGAAGCTTATATATTTACTTGGTTATTTATTTGTCTATTTTAAGGTCTAATTTATAATTTGAAAATTCATGAAAATTGGGAATTTGAGACAAGAGGCTTACAATAAGTTTTCATCAAATTTGTATAGTATATATTATTGAACAGAACTAGAAGCACCCTAATAATGTAAAGTTGAGACAAGTAATCAGTTGCACACCACAAATGAGTGATGGGTCATTGCATCATTATTGCCAAGTATGTAGAGAGGGAGGGATATCCATATGGCTAGTCCAGACTGGTAATTTCAGCCTAACTTGGTCATTGCCAAGTGTGTGTGTAAGGGGGAGGGGGATTGGAGGGAGAAGAAGCATCCATATGGCTAGTCCAAAATGCTAATTCTATCCTCACCTAGTCCTTTCCAATTATGTATATATTCAGAAATAGTAGAACTGGTGAATCTCTAATATCTATCATAATTTCTCATGTCAATCTAATTTCTATCTAAATTGATGCATGCTTCACATTAGATTCTCTTTTTAATGAAGCCTCTACAACTCTCGAAATAGTATGGGGTGAGTGTGTGAGCTTTCATAATTTTGTATTATAATTGCAAAGAGAGCTCAACACAATGAAGTTCATGAAGCTTGGAACTAGGCCAGACACCTTCTTCACTACTAAAGCTACAAGGAGTAACACTTATTAGCAATACAAATTTTCTTTTCTTTCTTTTCTATAACCTTGAGGAAAGCATTGTACTCTGCTCATCTATCTATCTACGAGGAAAAAAAGCACAAATTAGAAAAACTCGCTGTTTGCTTATTTTGCTTATTCTCTACTCGTAGATGTATAGCCAAAAATAGGAAGTTTTTCTTATTTTTGTGTTTTTTTCTTCCTCGTAGATAGATAGCTGAGCAGAGTATAAGGTTTTACTCATCGAGATTATTCTCTCATGGAATCGTGTTCTAACAATGTAGCAGAGTATAATGCTTTGCTCATCGGTCTCCAACTAGCGCGCCAGCTAGGGGTAGACTATCTTGAAGCTTATGGTGATTCGAAGCTGATAGTTAGTCTAGTCAAAGGTGATTATAAAGTGTCGTATGAAGTCCTCCTTCCATACTATCAAGCCACTCTTGAGTTAATTGCAACCTTCAGATGATTGTACATCGATCATGTGCCTCGATTGCAAAACACCGAAGTAGATGCTCTCATTAAACTTGTAGCTTCCCTAGCAGTCCTAGTCAAAATCCAACATATGGTTACAATGATGGGCCGGGAATTATTCTGTGCCAAAAATAATTTCGATATTCATCGAAGCTATACAACGGAGATGGTTAAAAAACCTCGAGACTGGAGATTTTTTTTATAGACCATGTTGTCTATGGAATTCTTTCAGATGATTCGAAGGAAGCATTTTATATCCAAAGGCGTTCCCTCTGATTCTACTACGATACAGTAACTAAAGTATCATATCAACCTTCATATGACGAACTTTTACTTTAGTGCGCCCAATATAGAAGCAAAAGAAGCCCTTCGTAAGGCTCACGATAGTATGTATAGCACACACCAACTGGGGCCTAAGCTTCATGATTGCCTTAAAAATGGATTATTATTTGCCCACTATGGTAGTAGATGCCATAGAGTATGCCAAGTAGTATTGATCCTGTCAAATCCATGCAGACTTTATACATCAACCATCGGAGTTCTTACACCCGACGACCGCGTCATGACCTTTGAAGCTTTGGGTATAGACATCATTTGTTCCATCAACCCTTCTTTAGGTAAAGGACATCAGTTCATCCTAGCAATAACTGAGTACTTCTCCAAATAGGCGAAAACTATACTGCTTATGGAAGTGAACACATCCAACATGTGTAAACCCCCTCGCCAAATTTAAAGTATACTTAGCTTAAAGTAAGACCATAGTTGATTTATAGTTGATATATCACTTCTTTAATTTTGTTACACTAGGTGTACCTTACCGTTGCATCGATAATTAGAATATTACACTAATTCTTGATGACCAACAACTTTCACATTCTTAATATAGATCGACGAATCTTCAATCCTGATCTTTGTGTCACTTTTAAACACACTAGCTTGTGCTATAATATAATCATACATCATTCGTCTCATAATTCCAATTCAAACCTAAGCTTGAACTTGTATCCTTCCCAATTGAATTTGGAAAGTTAACTTGGCTTGTTTCTCGCAACCACTATATGTCCATGACACTATATCAAGCTCACGACATCAAAGACATGTGCGTCACACACAAATAGACTTCCTCATATTTTCAATTCAACTACAAACCACACTTACACAAACCCTAGTCCTATTGAGCTACCGGTTGACTTCGCCTAAACCTAGTCCAAACTCAACCCAAATATCCCCATACCCCCACATGGTTTCATGCCAAACATTGTATACTATATTCCTCTCTACATAACACCAAACATAATGATATGACATCCCAAACCTAACACTGAACCTACTAGAAATAATTTCAGCCCTATATATGTTGGACTTGACCCAACTATATAACTCACCATTTAACCACTATATGTTGGACTCAAGTATGATCAAGTACACAAAATGGACAGCCAATCCTTCCCATTTATTCATCTTCCATAACCCCTAAGCACCCTTAACCATTCCCTTTCCATAACCTATAAAAAAAAACCCCAACCATTAACTCTCCACTCATCCCTTCACCTTTCCCTTAATGGCTGGCTATATATAGACTTCTCCTCACCTTATTACCTGATAGCATCTGAACAAAACTTCTTCCTAACCCTCTTCTAATATTTTCTCTTCACAAACCATCTCCAAAATCCTTCTCCATTTTCCTCCAAACAACCATCTTTCCACCCCTATCTAGGTTGAATCTGAATTCAGCAACACACCACCAATCCGGCCATAACTCCCTTCGTACAAAGTATATCTCCCTAAAATTTGGTACACTTCTTCCTCTCTCTGTCTCCAACATTTCCTTTCACAAACCTGCCATCAAAACTCACTCTAACTTTCTCAAAATAGCCCATCCATCATAGGTGTCCAGGCTAAATCCGAATTCAGTCTATCCCCTTCTCAGGCCACTCCACCACCTCCACAGCCCCCAAACCACACCACAGCACCCAAATCTTCTTCCCCTACCTCTTCTCAACAAGGTTTATTTATAATTTAGCATCTAAATCATCCCACAAACACACCCAAACACCTCCCATAAACCGAAGACACCATGTTAAACCCGCCAGCAATAGCACTACTTCAACACCTTGTTGCCACTGCTTTCAGCACCAAAAATCCTTCAATAATTACCCTATCCTCTTTCTCTATTTCTCTACTAACTTTCCTAAGCCCTACAGCACTTGGATCAAAGTTTTAGTATCCCAAACAACAGCTACGAGCCGAAGTATCCAAATTTGGACATATTTGTGCAAGGAGTTCACACAGTCCATTTGTCATGACCCGCACCCTATTTAGGGGCACGAGCATGTGGGTAC